>JAODAL010014123.1:0-88573 GCA_025379985.1 Phyllomedusa bahiana
ATTTTTCTTTAATGGTGGTCTGGGCCGGATGGAAAAAAAGGATAGAGAACTTCTCTGATCAGAAAAGGCGTCTTCTGTAAGTCACTTTATGTAACTGCACTTGTCAGTATTTTTTGGCCCTTAAGTAGTAAATTTATTGGGTCTTGTATTGTGGATTTTCTTTAGAAAACAATCATACATCTGGTATATTTGCTCCATGTTTTATGAGTATTTTTTTGGAACCTATTGACTATTAATTAGGGGCATTACTGTGTTATATGTAGGTGAGACTTTTTGAAAAAGTAAATTTTTCAGCGCTGTTTTCCCCTTCTACACTGCACTGCTGAGGTGATGTAAAGGATTACCATGGATACGTGGAAAATAAACTGCCAGGAAAACATACGCTGTTCTCTGTAAAAATACTAACACCAGTTCACGATTGTGGCGTAAAAAGTTCCCGTGTGAACCCCGCCTACTGAGCAAAACTGACTTAGAGGGCCGGGCCCCGGATGTTTTAGGACCCTAGCAACGCCCCTGCACGGCGGCCCTCGTGGACCTTCAACATCTGCCTCCTGGGAAGACCTAAGTACGCCCTGCCATGCGGCCTCGTATCCTGAAGTGGGGACATGCTTCACGAACAGTGGGTCATCCTGGAGTCCATAATTTCTCTGCAACTAATCGCTCGTTATTATTGGCGGCCCACTCTCGCTCAAGATGTTAGAGACTTTGTCCTGGCCTGTACCTCCTGTGCCCGTAATAAAGCCTCTCCCGGTGCCAGAAAGACCTTGGTCCCATGTAACCATGGACTTTGTTACGGACCTCCCAGCCTCCTCTGGAAACACGGTCATCTGGGTAGTGACAGATAGATTCTCGAAGATGGGGTCACTTTCTTCCCTCTGCCGGGTTGCCTCTGCCCCCAGCTGGCCCAGCACTTCTTTCACCACATTTTTCGTTTACACGGTCTCCCATTGCATATCATCTCGGATAGGGGGGTCCAGTTTGTTTCGAGATTCTGGCAGGCTCTATGTGGTCAGTTGCAGGTTCAGTTAGACTGCTTGTCTGCATACCACCCTCAAACTAACGGGCAGGTAGAGAAGGTTAATCAAGTTTTAGGCACCTACCTACGACTTTTGTATCCGCCCGTCAGGTACTGGGTCTGGGCGGAATTTTATATTAAATTTTCTAGGGTCGGAGGGCTCTGGAGCCTCTCCTTTTTTTATTGTGTTTAGGCTACATCCCCGCCCGCCCCTCCCTCTGGTACCTGTGTCACGTTCCTGCCATGGATGCCCAGGTGCGAGGGCATCAAGGGGACTTTTGGGAAGTCACCGACAGGCCCTTCTACGGGCCTCCGCTCGCACCAAGGTCCAGGCTGCAGGCACCGTAGACCTCCGCCCATATTTAAGCCGGGTGATAGGGTTTGGTTATGTACGAAGTATATTCGTTTCAAGGTGCCCAGTTATAAGTTAGGACCTAAGTATTTGGGCCCTTTTGTTGTACTTCGGCAACTGAACCCGGTGTCCTACAGGCTCCGCTTGCCTCCTACTCTGCGTATCCCGAACGCCTTCCATGTGTCTCTCCTCAAGCCTGTGGTGCTGAATCGCTTCTCCCGTGGATCTGTCTCGCCTTCTCCTGTGGCCAACGCTGATAACATCTTTGAGGTCAAGGAGGTGCTGGTGGAAAAAACAGTGAGGGGAAGCGGTTCTTTCTTATTGACTGGAAGGGGTTCGGGCACACAGAACCTCAATGTCCCTTCTTTCTTTTTTACCAATATGATTAAGGAAGCCCAGGGACTCTGGTTAACCTGTTCCCCATGCACCTGTCTCAACATGGCAGATTGGTAAAGTGGCTCCCATTGGAACAGTATGCCGAAGCCGGGTGGTTAGCTCAAACTCAGCTTTGTGTTGGGAAAAGACCGTGACAATATTCTACATTGCATCTCTACGTCTGCTGGAGACAAGTGGATGTTTTTTGTATAGGTCTGTAATATCTTCTCTATTGCTTCTCTACTTCTCTTTCTTCATCTATAACTGAATCACTGTCACAGAAAAAGAAGACTCTATTATTTCCCACTCAGGCTCATCAGTGAGTTGCACCTCCTGCATGGTGCATATATCAGCTACTTAATCTTGAGGGTTCAGGATCATATTTTAAGAGTTGATATTCATTATTCACACTAACACTCTTCCCTACTGCACCATACACAGAGTGCACCTCACAGTCATCCCCTCCATCTGTAATATGAGTTCCATCAGTATAGTGACTCCTTGTAGACCATGCTCTGTGCCTACTGGTTGGGGAAGCAGCATCTTGGGCCACATGTATGAAAAGTATCTAGGTCTAAAACTCACTTTGTTTCCCATTACAAGCAATCGGAGTGACCCATTCATTTCATATAGTGCTCTGGAAAAAAGAGAGAGGCTCTCTGATTGGTTGCCATGGGAAATCAAGTGAGTTTTAGATCTGAACACTTTTCATATATGTGGCCCCTTGTGTTAAGCTGACACCTGAAGACCATAAAATGGTGCAAGACCATTTCTTGGGGTGTGGTGTTAGATTGCCTGGGCACCAGATACATTGTAGTAGAGAGAGCTACTGCAGTAGGCTATATGTAAATGAGGGAGTTATGACAGTGGGATAAATATGGCAGAGGGGGCTATACCTGTGGGCTACATGTGATTGAGGGGGCTACAGCAATGGTCTTTACTTGATTGAGGGGGCTTCTGCCGTGATGTGAGGAAGTAGCCAGAGCAGCAGTCTTTATGTGACATGTACATGGGACACTATTTGGGCACTATTATCTAAGGCAAAATTTTATGAATTATCTGTTTGTAAAAACCTCCAACAAAAACATTTTGGCAGGAAATCTAGACAATTCACTGCAGAGAACAAATCCTAGCTAAAACATAACTTTTAATAATATTTCGTAAAAAAAAATCCCAAAATACATATATGATATAATACAAATATGTAAAATAACAATATGTATATAAATGAATGGGGAAAAATATAGATGCAAACACCACTATCACTACCCAACTCAGATGCAATATATAATAAAATGGAGTCACTCACGATTTGTTGAATCCAGATGGTGGTGATATCCAATGAACATCAGAATGCAGACAAAATTCATATAAACGCTTGGAGAATGCTGAGGGAAAAGAAAGAGGTTTATGGGCAAAATACCACCCTACAATTTGACTCTACCCCTACCTGAAAAGCGAGGGCATCGCCCCAAAAAAGGCAGCTCGACTATGGGATTTCACCCTACAAACTCCTTAACATTAAACATGATTCACTGCCCTAACACGTTTTCCTTAATCAATAAAGTTCATCAGGGAACTAAAAGGTCCAAATAAAATACACAATGACACAATTTAGTGTGGAGCCATAAAAATGCATATGGTTCAGATGCTGGTATTATGGCCAGCAAACATGCCCCTAGGAGTACAATAGATGTGGCACCCAAGGAGTCTCCTACACATGAAGCACCATCCCGACGTGTTTCCCCTAATCAATAAGGTTCATCAGGGGAATAAAAGTTGCACCTAAACAAAATGCACATTCACTCTTATAAAATTTAGTGTGGGGGCATATAAATGTGTATAGTGCATTTTCCGATGGCATGCATCATGGTGGTCAGGAACAAATGGATAGAGAAGAGAAGGTTAAGGTCTATAGATAGAAAAGACATTACTTGTGAGCCAACATTTTCCCATTAGTCAACAAAATTGTACCTAAATAGATATCATTATTTTTAAAACATTTATTTATTGTGTTGATGTAATGAATAATGTCTGGGATATCCAATCGTTAAACCTTTGCACTGGGCTCAAGAAAGTGTGAAACGTTTGGGGTTCTGTTCTGACATGTTCAAGGCCTACCTACTGATGGTCTTTGGTAAGTGTTACAGGTGGTCCCATGGCCCGACTCTCTGGCCGGGGGCGCACCCTTGTCCCCTCTTCTGGCTCACTGCCGGGGAAGGGTTGCGCTGCGGGCCACATGTCGGCCTGCGAGCGCACTCTCTATGCCGGCAGGTACTTACCTAGCTGCGCTCCTGTCCTGCCATCTTCCTGAGCCGGCTGATGCGTGAGCCCCTGCTCCCTAGGGCGCACGTGCTTGCGCTCACAGATTAAAAGGGCAAGCACGCCAGTAATTGGCTAATTGCTTGGCGCTAACCCTATATATTGCTACGTCCTACGTCACTTCCCTGCTGGATCTATGTTGCTTCGAGCCTTAGAGAAAGTATCTCAGAAGTGCGTTTCTGTCTCATTGTGTTTCTGACCCTTCACTACGTTTCTCTACTATGAACCTTCGCCGTCTACCCTAACCTGTCTGCCTGTCCCCAACTATGAGTTTCGTGTTATGATTCAGTACCTCGCTGCACCTCGGCTGCCACCGCAAGCAAGTCACATCAGGGGTAGCGACCTGGTAGGACTCCCGCCGCAGCAAATCCATCCTGCCTTGTGGCAGGCTCTGGTGAGTACTGGGACCTACTTAGACTCCGCTCCTTGTTGTGGCCTATACCACTTCTCGCGGTGGTCCAGAGGATCCACTACTCCTACCGTTACAGTAAGTATATGTGCCTACTGTCTGTGAGAAGAGTGATTATGCTTTCCTGCTGTCCTTGTCAGTAAATAGAGAAGCCATCACTGCAAGTATGAGCATATGTATGTACAGACACTGAGCTCCTCCATACAGGGGTGTAACAAGAGAAGCCTGGGCAACATAGCAAACTTTTGGATGGGCCTGCCTCCACCTCCCCGACCACAAACATTTACTGGGACCTCTTAAGTCATGTAGTTACTAGATAATACAAGGAGTCATTACTAGGGATGAGCAATTATAATCGACAAAGTTGAAATCGGCATGATTTTTAGGTTGATCGGAAATTTCTGATCACGCAATATTTTAGGTGAGAATCTGCATATAATCTATTACTATTGCGCCATTTTCGCCGCTTCCTGTCATTTTGGCGGCCAGCAATTCCGCTTAGAGCATAGAGCAGGGTGAGCTGGGTGTGCGACGTCATGACTGTGATGTGTATGGTTGTCATTGGCTGGAAAAATCACATGACTTCGTTTTGCATACAACAGCGTTTCCTGTTCATCATCAGTGTTTCAGTGTCTCTCACTAGAGCAGGACGTGTGCTAGGTCTCTCTCAATACAGCTCAGCTCAGAGACACAGTTTTTTATCTTTATTCATACAGACAACTATGCTTTTAGCTGTGAACATTATAATATAGGTAGATTAGAGAATTTCAGTTCTTAGTTAGTTAGACAGAGACTTTTAAAGAAGCATCTAGAGCTGAACAGCCGCGGGGGAAGGGGGGGATTCTGCTTTGAGCCTGCATTGAAATGGCATTTTTTTTTACCAGTTTTTGGCCAGCACATCTCGCACTTGGGGTGAAATTGTATCTTTTATTTTGTGCAGCCCAGTTTTGTTCAAAGAGCCACCTTGTACTTATATTAGGATACAGAAATTTTCTAGTAACTGCAGGTGTATTTCATGTGTGCAACACCCACCTTTTCTTATCCGTATAACGTTTAAATAAGTGTTTTTCACTTTGGCGCAGCCCAGTTTTGTTCAAAGAGCCCCCTTGTACTTATATTAGGATACAGAAATTTTCTAGTAACAGCTGTTGTATTTCATTGGCGCAAAACCCACCTTTTCTTATCCGTATAACTTTGAAATAGCTGTTTTTCACTTTGGCGCAGCCCAGTTTTGTTCAAAGAGCCACCTTGTACTTATATTAGGATTCAGAAATTTTCTAGTAACTGCAGGTGTATTTCATTGGTGCAAAACCCAGCTTTTCTTATCCGTATAACTTTGAAATAGCTGTTTTTCACTTTGTCGCAGCCCAGTTTTGTTCAAAGAGCCACCTTGTACTTATATTAGGATATAGAAATTTTCTTGTAACTGCAGGTGTATTTCATTGGTATATAAAAAAAACTTTTGTTATCCGTATAACTTTTAAATAGCTGTTTTTCACTTTGGCGCAGCCCAGTTTTGTTCAAAGACCCACCTTTTTACCTAAAATTGGGATACAAAAATTTTTCTAGCAACTGCTGTTGTATTTCATTGGTGCAAAACCCGCCTTTTATTATCTGTATAACTTTTAAATAGCTGTTTTTCACTTTGGTGCAGCCCAGTTTTGTTTAAAGAGCCACCTTGTACTTATATTAGGATCCCGAAATTTTCTAGTATCTGCAGATGTATTTCATGGTGCAAAACTCACCTTTTTTATCGTATAACTTTTAATAGCTGTTTTTCCCACTTTGTGCAGCCCTGTTTTGTTCAAAGAGCCACCTTGTACTTTATTAGGATGCAGAAATTTTCTAGTAACTGCAGGTGTATTTCATTGGTGCAAAAGCCACCTTTCTTATCCGTAAAACTTTTAAATAGGTTTTTCCATTTTGGGCGCAGCCCAGTTTTCGTTTAAAGAGCCACCTTGTATTTATATTAGGATACAAAATTTTCTAGTAACTGCTGTTGTATTACCTTAGTGCAAAACCCACCTTTTCTTATCCGTATAACTTTTAAATAGGTGTTTTTCACTTTGGCGCTGCCCAGTTTTGTTCAAAGAGCCATCTTGTACTTATATTAGGAAACAGAAATTTTCTAATAACTGCTGTTGTATTTCATTGGTGCAAAACCCACCTTTTATTATCTGTATAACTTTTAAATACCTTTTTTTCACTTTGGTGCAGCCCAGTTTTGTTCAAAGAGCCACCTTGTGCATATATTAGGATACAGAAATTTTCTAGTAACGGCAGGTGTATTTCATTGGTGCAAAACTCACCTTTTCTTATCCGTATAACTTTTAAATAGCTATTTTTCATTTTGGGGCGCAGCCCAGTTTTGTTCAAAGAGCCACCTTGTACTTATATTAGAATACAGACATTTTCTAGTAACTGCAGGTGTATTTCATTGGTGCAAAACTCACCTTTTCTTATCCGTATAACTTTTAAATTGCTGATTTTCACTTTGGCCCAGCCCAGTTTTGTTCAAAGGTAGTGTTGAGCGATTATTATTGACAAAGTTGAAATCGGCACAGTTTTTATGTTGATCGAAATTTTTAGATCATGCGATAATTTAGGTTAAAATCTGTGCATCATCTATTAATATCGCGCCATTTTTGGCGCTTCCTGTCATTTTGGCGGCCAGCAAATCAGCTTACAAAATAGAGCAGGGTGAGATGTGTGTGCAACGTCATGACTGGGATGTGTATGGTTGCGATTGGCTGAAAAATCACATGACCTTGTTTTACATAGAACAGTACTTCCTGTTCATGATCAGTGTCTGTCAGCGTTCATAGCAGTAGGACGTGCGCTCTGCCTGTGTCCAAACAGCTCAGCGAAATTATTCTATTTCTTCACAGGAAAGCTCACTGTTAGCTGTGATCCTTACAACTTAGTTAGATAAAGAATTTGAAATTTTATTAGTTAGGTAGAGAATTTAAAGGAGCATCTACCGCTGTAAAGTCACGGAGGGAACAGGGGGGGGCCCACGGGCAACACAGACAAGCTCTATAAAGAATACGGGATATATTTCACCAAGACTTAGTGTAACATTGCACGCAATAGCTTTATTATTAACAATTTTCTTTTGAAAAAATTTCCTGATATTGGGCAGCTGAACTTATATTAGGATACCCCATCTTTTCTAGTAACTTCAGGTCTCTTTGTTAGGTGCAAAACTCCACTTTTATTATCATATACATTCAGATAGGTGTTCTTTTTCAATTTTGGGCCCAAATTCCAGCTTTGTTGATATAGCCACCTTGCAGTTAAATTAAATCCAGCAATTTGTAGTCACACAGGTTGAAGGTCCAAAAATACCTTTTATATCCGAATACATTTCAGATACGTGTTTTTTTCACTTTTGCGCACTACAGCTTTGTTCATTGAGGCACCTTTGCACTTAAATGTGAATACAGCAATTTAGTAGTCACCACAGGTGAATTCAAAAGTGCCAAAAAAAACCTTTAATTATCCGAATACATTTCAGATATGTGCTTTTTCACTTTGGCGCATTACAGCTTTGTTCATTAAGGCACCTTGCAAATTAAATGTGAATACAGCAATTTTGTAGTCACCACAAGGGGAAAATTTAAAGGTGCCAAAAATACCTTTTATTATCCGAATACATTTCAGATACTGTTTTTTCACTTTTGGGCGCACTACAGCTTTGTTCATTAAGGCACCTGCACTTAAATGGAATACAGCAATTTTGTAGTCACCACAGTGAATTGAAAGGTGCCAAAAATACCTTTATTATCCGAATACATTTCAGAAAACGTGTTTTTCACTTTGGCGCACTACGCTTTGTTCATTGAGGCACCTTGCACTTTAAAAGTGAAACAGCAATTTTGTATCACCACAGGGAATTGAAAGGTGCCAAAAAAAAACCTTTTATTATCGAATACATTTCAGAACGTGTTTTTTCACTTTGGGGCACTACAGCTTTGTTCATTGAGACACTTTTCACTTAAATGTGAATACAGCAATTTTGTAATCACCCCAGGAAATTGAAAGGTGCCAAAAATACCTTTTATTATCCTTAAAACATTTCAGACAGGTGTTTTTTTCACTTTTGGTCAGTCAAGCTTTGTTCATAGAGCTACTTTGTAGTTAAATTTGAATACAGCAATTAGTAGTCACCACAGGTAATTGATAGGTGCCAAAAAATAACCCTTTTTTTATCCCGTATACATTTCAGACAGGTGTTTTTTTTTTACTTTTGGTCAGTCAAACTTTGTTCATAGAACTACTTGTAGTTAAATTTGAATACAGCAATTTAAATAACACCACAGGTGAATTAAAAGGTGCCAAAAAATACCTTTTAAATTTTCCCATAACATTTAGATACGTGTTTTTTCACTTTGGCGCACTACAGCTTTGTTCATTGAGGCACCTTGCACTTAAATGTGAATACAGCAATTTTGAGTCACCACAGGTGAATGATAGTGCCAAAAAATACCTTTTATTATCCGTATACATTTCAGACAGGTGTTTTTTTTCACTTTTGGGCAGTCAGCTTTGTTCATAGAGCTACTTTGTAGTTAAATTTGAATACAGCAATTTAGTAGTCACCACAGGTGAATTGATAGGTGCCAAAAATACCTTTTATTTTCCGAAAAACATTTCAGATATGTGTTTTTTTTTTTTACTTTGGCACACTACAAGCTTTGTTTCATTGAGCACCTTGCACTTAAAATGTAATACCGCAATTTTGTAGTCCCCACAGGGGGAATTGAAAGGTGCCAAAAATACCTTTATTATCCGAATACTTTTTTAGATACTGTTTTTTTCACTTTGGCGCACTACAAACTTTGTTTATTGAGATACCTTGCACTTAAATGTGAATACAGCAATTTTGTAGTCACCACAGGTGAATTGAAAGGGGCCAAAAATAAACCCTTTTTAAAATCCGTATACATTTCAGACAGGTGTTTTTTTCACTTTGGTCATCAAGCTTTGTTCATAGAGCTACTTTGTAGTTAAATGGAATACGCAATTTAGTATACACAGGTAGTGAATAGGTGCCAAAAAAATACCTTTTATATCCCGTATACATTTCAGACAGGTGTTTTTTTTTTCACTTTTTGGGCAGTCAAACTTTGTTCATAGAGCTACTTTGTAGTTAAATTTGAATACAGCAATTTAGTAGTCACCACAGGTGAATTGATAGGTGCCAAAAAAAACATTTATTATCCCATATACATTTCAAATAAAGTGTTTTTTTCACTTTGGCGCACTACAGCTTTTTTTCATTGAGGCACCTTGCACTTAAATGTGAATACAGGGATTTAAATAGTCACCACAGGTGAATTGATAGGTGCCAAAAAAACCTTTTATTATCCCGTATACATTTCGGATACGTGTTTTTTTCACTTTGGGCGCAGGCCAGCTTTGTCGATAGAGCCACCTTGCATTAAATTTGAATCCAGCAATTTTGTTTTTATTTAGGATTTGAGAATAGCTGTGATTTGCCGTCTTTAATAAGAGACTTTCCAAAACTCTTCCATACCTTCCCCAAATTTTTATATTTCTGAACATTGGGGCGAAATTCAGGTGGGAAGCAGCAAAGAGGGGGTAGGACCTGGAGGTTTGAGGTACGAAGAAAGGGGCTCCCCTTTCCCTGCTGGCGACAACACGCCCTGCCAGCGGATCGTCAGTTGCAGGACCGTCAGGCCTGTCATCGCTGGGTCAAGATCCTGTGAATCTCAGTAACGAACAGCGTCGCCAATCCGTCCTTCAGTGGTTAATGCAACCTGCATCCAGCAGTCTTACCTCCTCGTCCTCCCAGTCACGGCCACAAATCTGGGGTCATGGGAGGTTTGGGGCTCATACTGTGGCCCAGACAGGTATATTCAATGTCCGTTGAAACTAAAATGGTGGTTTTAAAGACTCCTTTTTTCCGGCACTCTCTACTCTGTACTTCATGCAGGTTTGGTGCTCTTGCTGTGGCCCATAACAGGGATAGTCTATGTCCTGTGAAACTAAAATGGTGGTTTAAAGACTCCTTTTTCCGGCACTTTTTAATCTGTACTTCATGCAGGCTTGGGGCTCATACTGTGGCCCAGAACAGGGATAGTCTATGTCCAGTGAAACTAAAATGGTGGTTTAAAGACTCCTTTTTCCGGCACTTTTTAATCTGGGGGTCATGCAGGTTTGGGGCTCATGCTGCGTTCCAGGACAGGGATATTCAATGTCCAGTTCAAGTAAAATGATGGTTCAAATCATACTGCCTTCTGGTACTTTTTAATTTGTGGGTCATGCAGGTTTAAGGGTCATGCTGTGGTGCAAGACAGGGAAAGTGAATGGTCTGTGATTTTTTTTCTGTGGCTTTTATAACCTGTGTGTTGCCTAAGATGTAGCATGTATCCATTTGACTGTTGTGGATTTTAATTCCAGCTTCTCCAGCCCTGTTTGGGTGTAAGAATGAAGGTGTTGTTGCTCTCCCATAGACTTTAATGGTCATCGGTGATAATCTATCATCGACCATCGAATATCTTGTCGATGATGGCCGACTATCAACCATCGACTGATGGCGATAGTCAACGTAATCGCTCAACACTATTCAAAGGGCCACCTTGTACTTATATTAGGATACAGAAATGTTGTTGTATCTGTCGATGTATTTCATTGGTGCAAAACTCACCTTTTCTTATCCATATAACTTTTAAATAGCTGTTTTTCACTTTGGCGCATCCCAGTTTTGTTCAAAGAGCCACCTTGTACTTATATTAGCATACAGAAATTTTCTAGTAACTGTTGTTGTATTTCATTGGTGCAAAACCCACCTTTTATTATCCGTATAACTTTTAAATAGCTGTTTTTCACTTTGGCGCAGCCCAGATTTGTTTAAAGAGCCACCTTGTACTTATATTAGGATACATACATTTTGTAGTAACTGTTGGTGTATTTAATTGGTGCAAAAAACACCTTTTCTTATCCGTATAACTTTTAAATAGCTGTATTGCACTTTGGTTCGCCCCAGTTTTTTTCAAATAGCCACCTTGTACTTAAATTTGGATAAAGAAAATTTTTAGTTACTGTTGGTGTATTTCATTGGTGCAAAAACCACCGTTTGTTATCCGTATAACTTTTAAGTAGCTGTGTTGCACGTTGTGCGGCCCCAGTTTTTTTCAAATAGCCACGTTGTATGACAATTTTGATAGAAACATTTTCTAGTAACTGTATTCGTTTGTCATTGCTGCAAAAAACGCAATTTCTCATCCGTGTAACTTTTAAATAGTTTTATTGCGCTCAGTGAATCTCAGTTTGGCGTAGATAGCGCACTTGTATGATAGTTTGTTGAAAACTATCAATTCCAAGTTCCTTCTGGGCAGTTGTAAATCCTGGGACTGAAGGAAAGACACTGTTGGCATTTCGCTTCTTAAAGGTTCTTCCACCAGACGCATTTCACGGGTATTCGCTAGAAACAATTTGTTTCTAATCCTAGTTCGGCTGTTGGAAATTAGAGGGATTGTAAGAATAGCTGATGATTTGCCGTCTTCAATAAGAGACTGTCAAAAACTTTCCCATACCTTCTTATATTTTTATCTTCTGAACATGGAGCGAAATGCGATGGGTACGAGAGCAAAGAGTGGTGATAGGACATGGAGGGTAGAGATACTCCGAGTGAAAGGTGATCCTTCTAGTGCTGGCGACAACACGCAAGCAGCGGATCGTCGGTTGTCAGGACAGTCAGGCCTGTCATCGCTTGGGTCAGCGGCCTGTGAATCTCAGTAACGACAACAGCATCGCCAATCTGTCTTCGGTGGCTAATACACCTGCATCCAGCGTTTACCCTCCTCGGCTCCAGTCACGGCACAACCAAATGTTCGTCATCATCATCGCATCTGTCCAACCATGAAGCGAAAGCTGACCCAAATGTCAACTCGTGTGTACACAACACTGTGGATAATACATTTTTCTGAAGATCCTCTTTTGATGACAAAATGCGTGGGTTGGGGTCAAGAAGGCCTTTTCCAAAATATCAAGAGGCCATAGACGATAGATTTTGTCTGCTTTTGATGCCCAATCACTGATGCATCAGAGGAAGAGGATGGAAGACGGACAATAGTCCCAAGAAAAAATCCTGAGCTGTCGGCAACGCCTTGCAGTGCCAGTTGCTATATGTAGCACGCAGCCTCTAGGATGCAGAATGTAAGGACGAGGAAGTCACCTGTGTTGATTATGATGATGTCGGACTGCGGATCAAACGTGGATAATTTTCTGCAGAATTTGCTTGCGGAGCTGCTTTAATCACCTGGGAGGAGGAATGACTTGGCGGTTGTGTCAGTATGGCTCCGCCTCAAAAAGGGATCAGCAGAGAGAGGGCGGTGCCACAGAAGTCCGACTCCTGTTATCGCCGTCGAAAAGGTCCAGGACTAGAGAAGTGGACGATTATTACTTCGGCACGAAATCGTGTTAAAAAGCAGCTATTTCCTGGCTTGCACAGAGTGCAGGTGCTGCTGTAGAATGTTCTTTGTCCTTGCTTTAAATTGCAGAGGGAGCTTGGTTTTGTCTTCTTACAATGTTGTCGTTTTAGATGACACGCAGATGACTGCCCGGCCCAGCTCTTAGAATGCTTCACTATAATATTCCCTGGGCAACTTAGAGGGGCAAAACTGACCAAAAAAACTCAAGAGGGAATGTAGCCTGATAAAGTCATGCAGCGAAGATGGAAAAAAACAGCTGAGAGCTCAGGTGGCAAAACATTAGTGAAGAGTGTGGATGGTGGACGGCGGCTGCTCACAGGCAGCATGAGGTAAGGCCACGTGGCACTAATGACACTTCTGGAAGGTGGCAAAACACGAGGAAGCCACAGAGTGGCACAATGACTGAGGAGAGAGGTCACGGCCAGGCGGCGAGCAGTTTGAGGTCGGCAGTGGCACAAATGACATTTTGGAGGTGGCAAAAACAGGAGGAGAGCCACAGAATGGCTCAATCACACAGTGTGCGAGGTCACGACAGCCTGCAGCATGTAATCAGGGCAGGTGGGCCCACAATGACATATCTGGAGGCGGTTGGTAAAAAAAGTATTAGGCCCAAGTGGACAATGATACACGTGTGGAGGTCCCGAAAGCAGGCCCCAGCATGAGATCAGGCAGTGGCACAATGGACATTTGGAGGCGGCCCCAAAACAGTATTGGCCACAGAGTGGCACAAGTGTTACAGTGGTGGAGGTCACGAACAGCGCCAGCATGAGATCAGCAAGTGGCACAATGACATTCTGGAGTCGGGCAAAACAGGTGTTAGGCCACTGAGTGGCACCAATCCATAACAATGGTGGAGGTCAACGGCGGCAGCAGTTATGAGATTCAGGCTAGTGGCAACAATTGACATTCTGGAGGCGGGCTAAACAGTACTTAGGCAACAGAGTGGCACAATGATACAGTGTGGAGGTCACGACAGCAGCAGCATGTGATCAGGCAGTGGCACAATGACATTTGGAGGCGGCCACCAAAAACAGTATTAGGCCACAGAGTGGCACATTCACACTAGTGTGGAGCGTCACGACAGCAGCAGCATGAGATCAGGCAGTGGCCACTAATGCATTCTGGAGGTGGCAAAACAGGGGAGGAAGCACAGAGGTGGCACAATGACTGACGAGGGAGGTACGGCAGCAGCAGCATGAGGTCAGGCAGTGGCACAATGACACCAGTGTGGAGGACTTAGCAACAGCAGACAGCAGCATGAGGTCTAGAGTGGAACAATGACAGAGTGTTGAGCGTGGGTGGGACAATATAATGTCCTGGTATAGGATGGTGGTGAGGAGGATGGAGAGAGAAACTGTCAGCAGATGTGTGGCATCAGGTGGGTTGGGCGGCATCTGTAAATAAGTGGGCTGAGGCGGGTTAGTTTGAACCAGACTTGGAACGCCTTAGGCATTGGATGTGTGGAAATACTGCCCGATCCACGCCGGATTAATCTTGACAAAGGTCAAGTCGTTCCACATTTCCCGTGGACAAGTGGGTTTCTCCTTGGGGTTAACGATGGCCCCCGCCGCACTGAACACCGCTCTGATGCACCACTATGGCTCGGGCAGGAACAGGCTTCATCCCACTGCAAACTCGGCAAGTTGCGGCCATCACATCCAGTTTGGCTGCCCAAGTAGTTCCAGGCGGATCTTCTAACTGAGGTGGCAAGAGTGCTGTCAAGTAAGGCCACAAACCTGTTGGTTTCATGGGACTGCTCCAGGTCCTGCTGACGGCTGCTGCTGGACGACTGCCCTCCCTCACTCGGCGGGTGAGGAAGTGCCTTCATCAGTGATCCAGGGCTTCAGGTTACTACTGATGGAGCTGATACTGATCCTACCCCCACCTTCACACCAGCAAGCAGCCTGGCCAGTAGTCGCTGAGCGTGAGGAACACACCGGGTCGACCTGTCAGAGGAGGACGATGCCGACATAGGGCAGCCAGCCTAACTGATTTACGGAGGATTTCCCTATAGTATTTGAGTTTGTCCTCCCTCTCAATAGCTGGGAAAAAGGCTCCCATTTTGGCCCGGTAGCGAGGGTCCAATAGGGTGGAGAGCCAGAAGTCATCCCTCTGCCGGATGCTGACTATTCGGCTGTCACTAGCCAGGCAAATAAGCATGCTGCGGGCCATCTGCACAAGTGACTCCGAGGGGCTCCCTGCCTCCATTTCCACTGTATACTGCCACGGTGCTTGGGGGTCATCTGCCTCGTCTTCCTCATCTCCATCCACCTCCTCCAGCTGCTCCTGATCCTCCTCTCTTGTCACCTGGGTAGAAAATCCACTCATTTCACCAGACAATGCTTCTGCTCCAATGTCCTCCTCCTCCTCCTCCATTTCAGTCCCACTGGACTCATGTGGTCACGAGATGTAGTCGCCACGTCTCCAGTCCCCTGCCCAGACAGATTTTTCAGCATCTGTTCCAGGACATGAAGCAGTGGAATGATGTTATTCATCCCGTAGTCCTGGCGACTGACAAATGACGTCGCCTCCTCGAATGGCCTCAACAAACGGCAGGTGTCACGCATGAGCTGCCACTGGCTGACATCAAAGTTACACAGGGGAGTACTTCTGTCTGCCTGGATCATCAAAAAATCGTTAATGGCCTTTCTCTGTTATACAGTCGGTCCAACATGTGCAGGCTGGAATTCACGGGGTGGAAACATCGCATATCAGAGTGTGTTGGGGGAGGCCGTTCTGCCGCTGCAACTCGAGGAGGGTGTTCCTGGCTTTGTACAGAATGGAATTGATGTTGCATGCACAGTTTTCCTGGCCATTTTCAGGAATGTTTCTGAAGATCGCTGGAAGAATTTCAGGAAACCTTTTCTAAACAAGAAATTGATACAAGTTGGCCCATGCAGGGCGATGACCATCCCTCCTCGGTGCAGCGCGGGACACCATGTTCATCCCATGTCCGTCACCATGGATTCAGATTTGCAGTTGGAGCGGAGGAAAGCCACACATAGATTTCTTGCCTGCATGAAGCGGAGACTGTTCCTCCCATGTGAGACTTCGTTCGCCGAGGCACCGCCAGGTGTAGAACTGCGTGACGCGTTTGACCTACCACATGTGGATATGATGGAAGCAGTACTTGTGGAGGCTGAGATGGTGGTGGTGGTGGAGGAGGAGGAGGCGGGACATTGGCGCAGTGCAGAGTTTGACAAGTGGAGGAGGAATGCGGCGTTTCTCCAGTCCAAGTTGTTGCGTTGCCTGGGGCTTTAAGCACATTCACCCAGTGGGCCGTAATAGGACATGTATACGGCCTCCTGACCGCTGTCACAGCTCCCAGACGTTCCGTGCTGCCGTTGTGCACCTTGGAACAAACCGTAAAGCTCAAGGAACTGATCCAACATTTGTTCTACATATTTATGAAGTGCTGGTACTGCCTTTTTGGAAAAGAAATTACAGCTTGGAATCTCCAATCGCGGCTCGGCACCAAGCCACATTAGTTGTCTGAATGGTTGCAGAGGTTACACATTTGGAAAGGGGGGACTGCAGTCCAACTAATTGGACCACGGAGCACGGTCAGCTGCTGCACCTTAGGTTGGTTGGACGCATACTGTTGTCTCTTTGCACAATCGCCTCGCTGAAGATCTGCTGGCGCCATGAGTAGCGAGGAGCAGGAGCAATCTGGATGCGGGAGATTGTCCAAAAGAGAAACAGCTCCCTTTTTCAGAGGTGGTGGAGCCTTGGACTGTGGCTGCAATGGCATGACATGCCCTGCGGCGGCAGGATGGACCACCACATCTGAGCCAACGTTTCTCCAGGCCAACCGGATGGTGATGCTGCATGTGTGACGCAGGGCCGTGGTTGCCAACGTTAGCTCCCTGGCCACGGCTTCAACTTTTGCTTACAGATTTAACATATACCCATATTCGCTCCCATCCAGTTTGTCTTCGCAAAAGAATGCACACACCGGCCGATGTATCGGATTTTACCGCCAACGCTGCCGCACTGAGTGACTTACTGCCGCCGCTGCCTCGCCTGAGCCCTGTGCTGCTACTTTCTTGGACTGCGAAGCGGGTTTTTTACCCGTGGCCGCTTGGCTCCCGACCTCACACTGCTGCTATCCTGCTGGAAATCAGGGCCCACAAGAGCCCACTTGCGGGTGGCTGCGATCGCTGCCGACGCGCAAGCTGACGACCCTCTTCTCCTTCGATGATGATAGACCTTGCCTCACCCGGTCCCCAAGTGCGTTCGGCTTCTATCATCATCCTATTTGTGTTTCATCGTCACTGCTGTCCTCATCACCGTGTCTTGGTAACTATGCCGAGGACTGACCTATCACAACATGACCTCCCATGCCATCCTCCTCATCAATAACTTTGCCGCCTACTGCAAGAAGCCGGCGATATTGGGCCCCATGTCTTCGCTGCCAGAGTAGCTGTGACTGCCCTACTCAAATTGTTTCATCCTTCGCATAATAGTGGAGCTGAGACCCAGACCAGCATGTAGTCTCTGGCTGAGGGAATCCGAGAATCGGACAGAGGTGGCTGAGCGACAGGGTGAGGGCCGCCTCTGACCCGTCTCATGGCCATTGCCAATAATGGTTTTGTCTGAGTTACCACCGGACTCTTGGGCTGGGGTGTCAGATGTCATCGGGAAGGAAGTGGATTGACCTAGTAAACCCATTCCAAGAAACCCTTGGGGTTGTGGAAAACACACGGCTGCTAGATGAAGCGGCAGTTGTGGCCTCACCGAGTGACCCCTGCTGCGACGTCACTTGCGTGATGCCGACCCTGGGCCCTGTTCAGAATGTTTGTGAAACCTGCACTCGCAGTCAGAGCCTGCCACGCTCTGTCTGACATACTGTTTGTTCTAAAATGTACAGACATGTTTGATTATGATTTTCTGTATATGATAAATATACACCCTGTTTTTGACTCCAAATGAACCAGTAACAAGCTTGGGTAACTCTTGGCGATATAAATTGCGCTCCACAGTGGCAGGAAAAATTTAATTGTATGTGTCGTTTAAAAAAAACACTGGTGTTTTACTAATGTAAAAGCACAAACAGGCTTTAATTAACATCTCGGCACCATGAATTAGGGCTACAGGAAAAGAAAAAAATGTATATATTTTGGCGTTGAAAAAGACGGTCTATTTTTGTCAGCACACCAGCAAAACAACGCTTAAAATATAATTTTATTTAACCCCCTGGATGTAAATGCGCAATGAATGAGCCCCACAAACTAGTACGCCTTTGTAGCATGTTATTTACAATTGAGTGTTTTCTAGCACACAACAAGAGATACAGTTGTAATTAAACCTTTGCTTGTGAATTAGGCTACAGGAAAAAAATGTATATATTTTGGTGTTGAAAAAGACGTTTCTTGGGGTGCGCACACCAGACAAAACAACGCTTAATTAACCTGAATGTAAGTTGATACAAAGAATTGAGACCGACAAACTAGTAGCTTTGTAGCGTGTTTACAATTACGTGTTTCCTAAGCCACACAAACAAGAGATACAGTTTTGTAATAACCTTTGTTTGTTGAATTAGGCTACAGGAAAAATTTTATATGTTTGGCGTTGAAAAAGACGGTTTCTTGGGGTCTGCACACCAGCAAAAACAACGCTTATTAACCCCTGGATGTAAATTGCGCCAATGGAATTGAGTCCGCCACAAAACAAGTAGCTTTTGTAGCGTGTTTACAATTGCGTACTTGTTTTTCTACGCCACACATAAAGGAGTTTACAGTTGTAATTAACCATTGCTTTGTGAATTAGGCTACTGGATAATATTTATTTATTTTGGCGTTGAAAAAGACGGTTTTCTTGGGGGTCAGCACCACCAGCAAAACAACGCTTAAATTAAAACCCCGGATGTAAATTGACAAAGAATTGAGGCGCACAAACTATATGCTTGTAGTGGGTTGTTACATTGCGTGTTTTCTTACGCCAAACAAACAAGGATACAGTTTTAATTAACCTTTCGCTTGTGAATTGGCTACAGGAAAAATTTATATATCTTTGGCGTTTGAAAAAACGGTTCTTGACCGGTCTGCACACATCAAAACAACGCTTAATTAATCCTGGATGTAAATTGCGCAATAGGAATTGAGCCGCACAACAAGTAGCTTTGTTAGCGTGTTAAAATTGCGTGTTTTCATGCCACACAACAAGAGATACAGTGTGTAATTAACCTTTGCTTGTGGAATTAGGCTACAGGACAATATTTATATATTTTGGCGTTGAAAAAAAGACGGTTTCTTGTGGTCAGAACACCAGCAAAAACAACGCTTTAAATAACCAGCTGGAGTATATGGCGCCAAAGAATTGAGCCACACAAACTTAGTTCAGCTTTTGTAGCGTGTTACAATTGCGTGTTTTCTCGCCACACCACCAAGAGGATACAGTTGTAAATTAAACCTTGCTTGTGAATTAGGCTACAGGAAAAATTTATTATTTTGGCGTTGGAAAAAAGACGGTCTCTTGGGGTCAGCACCACCAGCAAAAACCAACGCTTTAATTAACCCCTGGCATGTAAATTGCGCATAGAATTGAGCAGCCAAAAATGATGTGGTATTTTATTTGTCTTTTAAAAAACGCTGTTTATTTAATTGATTACAACAGGAACTGGTTAGATCCCACTTTTGGATATTGAATGTATATGCTGCTGCATGTGGACGCACTCTGGGATTTCAGATCCAATACCCCAAAAAATTAGAAAAATACAGAACATTAAGAGAAACCAGTCTCTGAGACAAGCTGAGACACCCACAAAAATCGCGTATAAAAATCAATTCTTCAAGTAAGAGATATCTGCCCGTGCAGCACCTTCCTGATCGAGGCACAGTGAGTGGAGTGTGAGCTCCCGGCGTCGCGCCCCGGGACTTTTATAGTCCGGTGCGTCACAGAATCCCGCCGCAACAAAGAACACAAGGTCTTTGATTGGCTTCACCTCTGCACATTGTCATGCCAGGTTATGCCTTCTTCTCCAGATTGCTTTGCCCCCATGTACGCGCCCCATGTGCGCACAGCCATTTTATCAATCAATAAGCAAACTTTCGTTCACCGAAGTAACCCCAAAGTTCGAGTTCGTTCCGAAACGAAGTTTTCCTGAAATGCTAAACCGAAATTCCACTTCGTTAGAATCGATTCGCCCATCTCTATCCAGCGAACCCTCTCAAGAATGGGCCTTTTTTCGAGCAAGCCATCTTATTCCACCAGCGGTGGTCATATGCCGTCTTTGCCGTAAAACGCCATCTGTATGGCAAGGAATCTTAGGTGTTTAACCACCACCAACATGTCTAGTCCAATGCAGAGGAATCCATGTGTGAAAATGGAGGGGAACACTTGGCCAAAAAAGGCCATACTGATGCCGGTGCTTCCAACCACTGTCACACCTTCTGTCTCGCCTCCTCCCTCCCCCGCGACCACTAAGAGTCCTCAGCTGCCATGTCTCGCAGAGTCCGTGATCAGGGGGATCAGACTCCGCTTCAGCCTTCCACCGTCGCCCGAGTACCACCAGGCACCACCTAGAGACCCTCATCCTACCCCTACTCCTCCACCAAGTTTGATGACCTGCATGACATACAGCAGACAGTCTAGCAGCCAGTCTTCCTGTCTAACAGGTTCGGGAGCAGAAGAAAAACTTTAACCCAAACCTTACCAAAGCCCAAAAACCTGAATATGTCGGGCATTGCCAGCGCTTTTGGCCTTGGAAATGTTGCCTTTCCGTCTGGTGGACACAGATGGGTTCCGCCATGTCATGGCCCTCGGACTGCCCCCAAATACCAGATGCCGAGCAGGCATTTATTTTCAAGAAAAGCCAGTCCCCTGCCCTGGCCAGCCACATGTCATCTAAAAATTTCAAGAGCGACGATTGTCTTGCATCTGAGTCCGGCCAAAGTCCATCTGACACCGACACATGGACTAAGTAAGCACGGCCTAGGCCGCTATATCTCTTGTGACAGCTCCACTGGGTAAGCTGGGTGGGATAGTTCTATGGTGGGTAACGGTGGCTGCTCAGGCTTGGTTCTTTCCCCAATAGGTCCTCTTGATAGCATCAAAGTGCCCATAGAAAACAGGCCGTGTTGATATTAATCTGGTCTTGGAGACCTCTTCAACACACAGGATCTAGGAGCTGGTGGTCGGGTCTTTAGCAACTGAGAACGAACACTAGGCCTGGGTGACAGAACCTGTGTTGCTCAGGCAGGTGGTTTGCGATAACAACAGTCCATAAAGGGCGAAAAATCTGCTTGGCCACCCTTAAGATCGGTAGGCTGGGCACATCCCTTGTCTGCCACACGTCATGAACCTAGTCGCTCCAGAAATTTCTGAAGCGCTACCTGGGGTTCTGGATGCCTGCTGAGGATGGCTTGTAGGTCTGAGCTCACACTTCCGCCCGTTCGTCTAGCCTGGCTGCGTTTACAGCGTCACAGCTTGGCCTCCTGTTCAACATCTCAATGTTGACGTACGGTCAACATGCTGGAATTCCACCCTCAACTGCTCCAGCAATTGTGGCAGCAAAAAAAGCCGCACATGCCATTACGCAGTACGAAGTGACACATGGCCCCTGACAAGCAGCGGTGCGGACCTCGTGGTCGTTGAGCCACTGGACCAGTTGGGGGGCAGGTGAAAGAAGACTCCGCACATCCTTGCCAGTTTTTGAAGAAGACAAACCAAATTGGTCAGCAGCGGAAATGCCTTGTCTGCATGTGCATTGTGGTGATCTTAGTTCGTGGAACGATCGTTGAACACTTGAAAACATCATGTCCCACCAGCGACGGGGGAGGAGACGGGACCACAGATGTGGACTACGGAGCCTTTCTCTCCGTAAGTTTCACAATATTTTATCGGTCTCATTAGGCAGTGGTTCGGGGTCCAGGGACTAGTAGCAAGGCGGGCGCCTCAGCTCTCTGGGTGATCATCCTGAGCAAGAGTCAGGGCTGTGTTGAAGCTGTGCCAGAGGAAGTGGAGGAGAGATGCGGTATTTCCTGGACACCAGACGTTACCGATGTCCTGCATTGGAAAGAGGTTGGCACGGATTTGGGCGGTGGAGGAAGATGAGGAAAGATCAGTTGCTAGGTAGCCCTCGACCCTGAGGCTTGGGAAATCAAGGCTCCATCTCCTCACTATGAGTGCTTGGATGCTCCATTTCCTCCAAAAATGATCCTCCATTAAGGCCATCAAAAATGGAAAAACAGTTACTGGGTGGGCCACCTCCTCGATCCCCGGTACAAAGCAAAACCTCAGCACTTTCCTCCATTCAACCCACCCAAAATAGAGAGTAAAATACTAGGAATTGGATGTACGGCTTGATTGATCAACTGAAGACTTCTGTTGCGTCTGACCTTCACGTTCTTCAATCGTCAGGTGGAACATCCGTCAGAAACGTGACAGCAGTTGAGGTCAATCGTAGCTGCGGAAGCAGCAGCAGGAATTGTTGGCAGAAGACTAATGGGGTGACCTCTGTCAATCTTTATTTACCACCCTCACCAATTGCATGTAATGCAGGGCACTCATACGACACACAGAGAACAGCTTAAGATCCATGGAGCATGGACTATCTGCGTCTAACACCGATGTTTTTGCGATATGTTCTGGACCCATTGACTTCTGGGGCATCAATATGGATGAATGGCCCAGAAGCTGGCTCGCCCATGGTTGTCCTGCACTGCAGCCAGCGTCAATATCTGAGGGCATTCAGCACCGCTGGCAGGAAGAGTCCTTACAGACAAACGCATCGGCTTTCCACAGATAATGTTGATCTTTTGACTTTCATCAAGATGAATCACGCATGGATCTCTGATGTGTTGTGGTATCCAATTGCCGAGGGTTCACCGATTTAGTTGCCAGTCTACTTCTAACATTCATCTTCAAACAGAAGATGGTTCCTCTTGAAAAAAAAAATTTAAATTGATCATTTCTTTACTGAATTTATATTTCTCAGTTCTCAAAATGTCAATTTGCTCGGTTTTTGCGGTGTGGGAGACTATAACGACACCTATTGTAAATTCCAATTTACTCAATTCATCCTTTCCTTATTTTTGCACTGACATTGGTTTAGGGGTCATGGTGCTTGTTGAGATACAGCTATAATCAAGGTCCTTTTGGAACTGGAAATGGGGGGCTTATATAGTGGACATTTCTCCTTCAAATTTTTAACTGTGGATGAGAAGTCATTTTTATTATTTTTTGTGTTCACATGCTGCTGTGATAAATCCTGCTATACTACAGGTTCCTTTTTTATAAAAAAATGTGGTTTTAAAAGTCATTTGTTATTTAAAAAGTGTTCAAGATGTGGTTGAGAAAGGGTCATGTTTTGAATTTTTGGGGGCATGGTTGCTGTTTTTTTATTTATGACATACAGCTTTCTTCTGGTACTTTTGTAAAAATGTGGTTTTTAACGAGTCATTTTTGTTCTTCACAATTGTCATTAGAGTGGTTGATGGTCATGTTTTGGAATTTTATGGGCATGGTGCAGTCAAAAACAAGGATAGGTAGGACTCTGTTAAAGGACACATATTGCAAAATGACTTGTTTTGCTAGATCTTTAACATAGGCTAGCAATCCCTATAGTGAGAACAAACCATTTATTACAATAAAAAAAAGAGAAACAAAAGAAGTGGTGGGATTCCATCCTTTTTTAAAAAAATGTGTTTTCTAGAATTAAATACTAAAAAATTGCAATGTCACAAAATAGTTGGGTACAAATTTTCCTCTGAGATTGTACATGGGAGGTACAGGAAGACGTTGACCCGCTGTAGGTTATTCAGAGGACATGGAGTATGGAGCCACGGACAGAGAAAACAAAGAACAGAGACATTTTCATCCAGCACATTGAGTAAAAACGGAGAATAGAGAATGCACAAGGGAAAAAGGGGCACCTGGGGTGGAAACAGAGCATAACCACCAGCATTTCAACTTAAGCTCAATTGTTCCGCACTCATACGGACGGGGCAAGCGCTAACCCAAGGTCTTGACTGTGTATTGAGGAAGGTTCTTACTCACACTTCCGCTTCTGCACTCTGATTCAGCTCGACTGTTTCGTTGATGCGTGATAAGGGCATTTTTCACCGTGTTATTAGATGACGGACGCCAGCCATGCATATCACCGCACCCACTGTAACTCCGGCCCTGGCAGCTTGAACCTGCCGTGTTGTTTATAGATGAAAGACGCTAGCCTGGGCTCCAGCACACCCACTTTAAGTCTGGCAATGAAGCAGAACATCCGTGGTTAACAGATGACTGTCGGCAGCACTGGCTCTCACCGTTAGGGGCAATCAGGAGAGCTTCCAAATTTCTCTAAAAATAAGTTTGGAAATAAGCGTGATTTCTGTTGTGGTTTAAGTAGTGTAAAAAGGGTTCTAGAGATGGACACAAATTGCACAATTTGAGGCTTATAAATTTTTCTGGGGCTGGGAGTCACTATGGGGGTCGCTTCATTTGATCTCCCAGGGGAGGTTCTGTCTCTAATCAGTGAAAAGGATTTGGGGGAAAAAAATGAAGCCAATGAATTAATTGGGTGATTCACCTCTCAGAGTCAAGAGGGCAAATGTTCTTCTTCAACTAAAGACAGTGTGTTGGGGTGTCTTAGGACATTTTTATTACTTGATGGGGGATTGTGAACGGAGATTAACACATCTACACGTGTTAAAATATACCTTTTAAATGCAAGGAAGGGGTGTATGTTGTATGTTATCACACTTGAAGAAAGCAAAATGATATAATGTACAACTATAAATAAAAAACTTCCTCCTAAATAAATTCTGTAAACAAATGTCAGTTACCAAAAAATGTTACATAATTGACAGTCACTGTACAAACATAGCATAGTGGCCACTTGGATCTGTGGGTCAAAACACAGGTTTTGGGGTCATGCTGTGGTACAGGAACAGGTATTGTCAATGTCCAGTTCAACTAAAAATGGTGGTTGATAGATCCTTTTTTCACAGCACTTTTTAATTTGTGGGTCAGAACAAAGTTTAATGGTCATACTGTGATCCAGGAAGCGTATATTCAAATGTTTCCAGTTCAAACTAAATGGTGGTGAAGACTCCTTTTTCAGCACTTTTTTAATATGGGAGGTCATTGCAGGTTTGGGGTTCATGCGTTGTGGCCCAGGGACAGGTATAGTCAATGTCCAGATTCAACCTAAATAGGTGGTTGAAAGATCCTTTTTCCAGCAACTTTTTAAATATGGGGCTCATGCAGTTTGGTAGCTCATGCTGTGGCACAGGACAGGTCTAGTCAATGTCCAGTTCAACTAATATGGTGGTTTGAAAAGATCTCCTTTTTTTCCGGAACTTTTTAATCGGTGGGTCAAGAGGTTACATGGTCAATCTGCGGTCCAAAGACAGGTATAGTCAATGTCCAGTTCAACTAAAATGGTTAGTTTCAAAGAACTCCTTTTTTCAAGCACTTTTTAATCTGTGGGTTCAGAAGGTTTAATGGTCATACTGCGGTCCAGAAAACAGTATAGTCAATGGTCCCAGTTCAACTAAAATGGTGGTTCAAAGGACTACTTTTTCAGGTCGAGTTTTTAATCTGGTGGCGTTCTGAACAGGTTTATGGGTCATGGTGCTGGTCCAGGAATAGGACATAGTCAATGTTCCTGTCAACTAAAATGGTGGTTCTTGATAAGGACTCTTTTCCATCACTTTTTAAATCTGTGGGTCAGACAGGTTAAGGCTCATGCTGCGTTCCAGGACAGGTTGTAGTCAATATTACAGTTCAACTAAAATGTTGGTTCAAATAATACTGACCTCTGGCACTTTTTTATTTGTGGGTCATGCAGGTTTATGGGTTCCATGCTGCTGTGGTACATGGACAGGGATAGGTGAACACGTCTGTGACCTTGTTTCAGGACTATTGTTGCATTATTGAGTTCGACCTAAGATGGTTGCAGCACGTATCCAGTTCTGTTGTGGATGTTAATTCCAGCTTCTCCAGCCCTGTTTGGGTTTAAGAATGTGGTGTTCTGTTCCTTTTTTCTCCATAGACTTTATGGTCTATCGGCGATAAACTGTTATCGGAAATCGTCTTTGATAATTCGCCAGATACTCCCGGACTTATTCGAAACGATTAACGTTAGTTGACACAATCGCTCTTCACTAGTCATTTCCTCACCATTAGATATCCCCATCATACTGCTACCAAACAAATCCACACACTATAACCCACACCAACATTCACCAATAACGCCTACTACCATTATGGGACCTGATTATACACCAGAAACATGACCATAAAATTACCACCACATGTGAATGATATAAAACCTCTGTTCCTATTACTGAATAAAGATCAATATTCGCGCCATTTGTGGTATATACCTGTGTTGACATGGTGCCCTTCAAACTGTACATTACCTCCTTATAGTGACCTTTTAATGGTAGAACAACAGTATACACAAACTATGCAGTCTTGTATATTACATCCATAAATACACTATTTAGTGGTAGATAGCAGTGTACACAGACTCTGCAGACATATGAGTGATTACAGTGCAGTTACATCTTGTGATGCATAGGTGACGTTTCTCCGATGAGTAGTTGACTTTCCCTTTTGGTTCTGCATCCATTATAGACCGTCATGATGACTTCTCCCGGCCGCCACTTGTCCCTGCAGATTTGGACACAAATATATTACAATCCTGACTTTTCCAGCACCTCACTCCCTGCTTCCCAGCTCTGAACACACTTCCTAGGTGTGGGATAGTGGGTACAGGCAATACCTTAGAGGCCCAGTCTCCTAGAGGGGAGGGGAGGAACAGAGGATTCAACCCCATATAGGCAGGAAAGTAGGGTTTAGGTAGCTATAGGGGGCCAAATAGATAGGCAGGGTTTAGGTATCCATAGGGAACCATATAGGTAGGCAGGGTTTAGGTGGGTTATAGATGCTATATAGGCAGGTAGGCAGGGTTTAGGTAGCTTTAGGGACACCATATAGGTAGACAGACAGGCTTTAGGGGGGCTATAGAGGCTATATAGGCAGGCAGGCTTTAGGGGCTAGGTAGACAGGCAGGCTATAGGGAGCTATGGGGCTATTTAGGCAGGCAGGCTTTAGGGGGCTATAGGGGCTATATAGGCAGGCTATAGGGGGCTATAGGCTTTATAGACAGGCTATATGGGGCTCTAGGCTATATAGGCAGGTTATAGGGGGCTACAGGGGCTATATAGGCAGGCTATAGGGGGCTACAGGGGCTAGATAGGCAGGCTATAGGGGCTAGATAGGCAGGCTATAGGGGATACATAGGTAGGCTATAGGGGCTACAGGAGCTAGATAGGCAAGCTCTAGGGGCTAGATAGGCAGGCTATAGGGGCTAAATAGGCAGGCTATAGGGGCTACAGGGGCTAGATAGGAGTTAAAATAAGAAATAGCTTACTTACCTCGGTCCACTCTCCCCCGATGCGCTGCACTCCAGCCTCTGTGCTCGGCGCGGGAGGCGCAGTGATGTGACGTGGCCGCGTCACCCACGTGATCACTGGGAGCCGACAGGGGAAGTAGTACACGGGGCAGCGCTGCCTTAAACGCTCGGGCCGGAGGTCCCGGGCATTCAGAGGCAGCATGCCTGTATGTTCACTGCCGGCGGACACAGGAGCGGCATTACTGGGGGAGCTGCTATGTCTGCTACCTTGGTCGTTACGCCCCTGCCTCCATACTTGGAGCACTCGTCTCCTTTCGTGCAGAGTCTGCAGAGACTAACGATCACACATCTGATTTGGATGTGGAATTAGGCCATGAAATTGCATCAGATTTCATGTCTAAATCCAATAACATTTTTGGTCCATTGATTGAAATGGGAAATCCAGCACAAACGTCACATAATTTCCCATTCAAATGCTGCAAAATCCACTACTTCATTTACACACCTTGGGTCACATGTATTAAAATGGTCTAGCTGTAAGACTATCTTTCTTGCCCATAGTAACCAATCACAGCTCCCCTTTTTTCAGAGCATTCTATGAAATGAAAGGGTAGCTCTGATTGGTTGCTATGGGCAACAAAGACAGCCTTACTGCTAGACAGTTTTCGTACATGAGGCCCCTTCTGTGCAAATTTTAGATGCCATTTCCACATGGCATTTTCCGTGACCGGAAAATCTTACACGTGAACATATTCTTAACCTCTTAGCGTCGCAGCCAGTTTTGATCTTTATGACAGAACCCCATTTTTCAAATCTGATGTGTCACTTTGTGTGGGAATAACTTTTTAAATCTTTTTACCTGTACATGTGATTTAGAGAATGTTTTCCCACGACAGATTTTGTGGTCAACACAATCATTGTTTTTCGTTAAAACCACACAAAAATGTGTAATTAAGCATTTTGCATTAGTATACTTTAAGTTGGCATCATTTTTTAAATGTCTTTTTTATTTTTCTATGACATTAGGGGGTTTATAAATATAGTGGCAAAGTTTTAAATTTTCAAGAACATTTGCAACACACATTTTTTTTAGGGACCAGTCCATTTCTGACATGGCTATAGAGGCCTGTGTGTTAGATACCCTCGTAAATGAATATAAAAAAACTGCCCTCCTTAAAGTATTAAAAACAGCATTTAAGAAGTTTGTTAACCCTCTAGGTTTTTCACAGGAATTAAAGAGGTTTTTTCACCTCGTAGTTTCACAGTCACAGCCAGCTTTAGAATCGAACATGCTGTGGGTGGGTCTAAATCAGTGATTGACATGTTAGCTCTGCTGTTCCTAGCTTGCTGTTACAATGACAATGAATGCAAGTTATTTATAAAGTGTATTACACAAGGCTGCATAGCTCTGAAGTGGGTGTACTTAGCTAACTGAGAAGCTTTCAAAGCCTGTTACTAGAGATAAGGCGTTGCAAGAGGTAAATCACCATGGACAGACTGAGTGAGTGGTAGCAGCTAAGAGCAATGAGAGATAAAAGAGCAGGTGGAGAGAAACTTGTGTGCTCTAAGAGGAAATAAAATTATCTTCTGACCAAAGAAAAAATAACATAGCAATGTATTTAGAAAAAGTCTTCAATTACCTGTCCCTACATATTAAAAAATAATCATTGTAGTGAGAAAAAATGTCCTATCATTTACATATTTTTAATTGTAAACCATTTTATTAATGGAACACAGTCAACAAAAAATGGTTTCACAGTTGGTTTTTGACGCGGATTCGGATTTTGAAAATGGTCAAAAAACTACTCTAAAACCATCACCATAGACCTCAATAAAAAATCTGAGTTGGCCCAAGTAACTGAATTGAATAATCTCTTTTCACTAGCCGAGGTCCAGAAAGCAATACGCTATAGTAAAACAAAAAAACCCTGGTCCTGACAGCCTTTCTAATGAGCACTATCAACTCTTTTTAGACCTTCTCTCTCCACATTTAACATCACTTTATAACAATATAGTTTTGAAGGAAAGAACCATTAAAAGAACTCCTTGCAGCCATTATAACTACTATCTCAAAACCTGGGAAAGCTCCAGATAAACCATTTCACTATAGACCCATTTCCCTTTTAAATTCGGATATTAAAATATACGCAAAACTTATTTTCACCGGCCTTAATTCATTATTATCATTCCTGATCGATAAAAATCAGGTAGACTTCATTCCAGGGAGATAGGCTAAATATGCTACCAGACGCCTACTAGATCTTGCACAGATTGCTGGCTCTTCTGTCTCAGATGTGGCTTTTTTGTCCCTCGATCCAGAAAAAGCCTTCGATATGGTTAACTGGGTTTATATTCACTCTGTCTTGAAAAAAATGTGGCTTGCCAGGCTTTATCTTGGATGCTATAATGTCCCTCTACTCCATGTCTTCAGCACAGATCCTCACTTCAGGATATCTTTATTTCCCTTTCAATATTTCAAACGGCATGCGTCAGGGATGCTCCCTTTTCCCCTGATTTTTGTTTTGTGCATGGAGCCCCTAGCTGAAGATGTTAAAGCCAAACCCCTTATCTCAGGTCTACGAATTAATAACATTCACCACCATCATATGCTGACAACGTGATGCTTATAACCACCAATGCTTCCTCTTCGATTGAAGAAATTCTTAAATCTGTTTTCTACTCTCTCCTTTTATAAATTAAATAGATCTAAATCTGTTTTGTTTCCAGTGGATAATGGGTCAGCTCAAAAACTTTAACTAGGATCAACGAAGTCTAGAAATCAAATGTTTACTTCCTCTCAATTTGTCATGGACGGCCAGAATTAATGTTGTAAAGATGTCTCAATGTCTACATTTATTTATGTTTGCAGGGCTATCCCCTATTTACGTCCTTCCCCTATGATACATAAATTGCAACATTTACTTGCGAAGTTTGGAATGGCCACAGGCCTAGAATTAATAAAGACCTGCTACACTTTATTCATAAAAAAGGTGGCCTAATTCCTAATTTGGCTGCCTACTACTCAGCAATTATCTTGGAGCAGGCCTTTCATCTGTGGCATCAATCTGAAGATGTTCTGTGGACACATATTGAAACTGACTCTTTCACTCCCAGGAAACCTACATCTGATCTCCTCATTAGTAGGTGCCCCACCCCCAACTACTTCATTAAAATCTCTAACTGATCTCTACAAAGCATGGTTCTCATATGTAGTCCCAAATAATTGGATTTATATAGAAAAGAAAAATATCTTGTTTATTTCTTTTCATTGTTGGAACTTGAACCTTGTGTTTCATACTTGGATGATTACACTATAATATTGAGTGAGCAATTGAATGATGACCAGGGACTGAAAACCTTTGAAGACCTGGCCAAAACTTATAATCTCCCTAACTCAATTCTCTTTCAGTATCTCCAATTTAGGCATGTGATACAATCTATTCATTGGCCCCACCTGAATACTTCCCTCTCAGATTTCTACAATAAAAAGAAAGTTTATCAGAAAGATTTCTCCTTGTTTTATAACATTAGTCTTATCTTATGGGCAAGACTCAGGGTAAATTCTCTATCATGACCAAATGAGAGGGAGAACTAAACCAGACCTTTTCCATTAAGTAATGGAACCAGGCACACTCTATTCCCACAAGGTTTTCCAAATGTGCCAATGATCAAGAAACAATGCACAAGATTCAACTTAGTCTGCTAGGTGGTAAGTACCACCTATTTCATATGTTTCCAGGCTCTTCTATTTTTTGTTGGAAAAGATACGGGCAACAAGGAACCATGCTTCATGTCCAATGGGGTTGCCCAATAATTAAAATTTCTGGAATTGCATTGGCCTCTTATTACAAGAAGTAATTAGGATCACTTTGAAGCTTTCCCCTGAATAAGTACTGGTAGGTAAACATTTTGCTGAGATACCTCCTCTTTCAGTTTCTTTTCACATATTAATTGACACTAGAACAGCTATGGCCTATCATTGGAAGGACCCTAAGGTCTCTTCTATTATGGAGGTTATCCGCCATATAAATTTTATCTGAGTCTGTGAGCTAAGGTTGATTGATCGCACTTTTTACTCTCACAAAAACTCTCTTCATGGGATACTTGGATCTCCTCCAGATATTACTCAGCTATTGATTCAATGTTTGTACTAAAAATATTTGCTCATAATATAGCCTCAGTTAGTTGTTTACTGTTTTCTGTTTTAACTGCTTGTCATGCTCATCTGAACGTGTACTGATTTCTATCTCTGATGATATTGAGTAGCTTAACCATCCTTTGTATAATCATTGTGAATCTACTCTTTTGATTATATTGATTTTCAGATCTGTACATGTTAATATCAATAAACATGTTTAAAGAAAATCCGTGCTGTAGTCTACTCAGCCTGGATTTTCTGTGGTCGGATTTCAAAACCAAAATATGTTCAATCTTCCATCGTATTTTACTTGGAAAACGGCGGCAAATGGAATATTTAGGTTGAAGATATGCCCAAATCCGAAAACCGTGAAAAAAAAAAATAGAAAACCGAATGTAAAAAACTGTTTAAATACTCCTAGTCTGAATTAGAATCCAACAAGTATTTGTACTTTGCCATATGGATGCCTAGGTGTTAACAGGGAACTGTAACTCAATAGTTACTCTGCTGATTCTGCATTTTTAGAAATATTCCATATGTGGCCCTAGTGCGTTATTCCACTCAACTACTCAGAATAGCAGGAACTCTTAGTGAATTTTGGGGTCTCATTTTCATAAGGATATTTTGTAGGCACCATTTCAGGTTTGTGGATACTGTAAGGTGCGAAACCAAACACCTGTAAAAAGACCTCATTTTTGAAACTATACGCATTGTGAAATGTACAAAGGGGTATAGTGATATATAGTATATTGAACCTACAGGTTTTACAAAGATTTTTTTATCATTAAGTTGTGAAAATAAAAAATTTAATTTTTCTAAATATTTAATTTTAGCTGAAAATGTTTCATTTTTACAATGAACCCTGGAAAAATGCAAATTTTGTTATGCAATTTCTCTCAAGTATGTTAATATCTTATATGTGTGTGTAAGCTACTGTTTTGACATATGGCATGGCATACAAGGGAAGGGGAATGCAGATTTTGGGGGCTCCTAAAGTAACAGGACAGGTAGAACCTTGCAGAAGTTACCCCATTTTGAAATCAACAACGCTCAGGGAACTCATCTAGGGTTGTATTGTTTTTTTTTTGGGCCCACAGGTATTTTAAAGGGTTTTTTTAGCCCTGAAAATGGTGAAAAAATACCTCCAACAATTCTGAAATTGTTTTTTGGGTTTCAGCTTTACAATGTTCGCTGTGCAATAAAATGACATGATAACTTTACTATCTTGGTCGGTACAGTTGCAACAATATCAATTTTATATAGCTTTTTCTGTTTTACTACTTTACACATTACAAATGCTTTTGTAAAAAAAATGCGTTTTTATGTATATGGAGATGAGATGATGCATTCTTTGGTACCACTTTGGGGTTCAAATGAAACTTTGATCGCTTTTTATCAAGGATTTTGGGAGGCAGAATAAACAAAATTTAGCAATCCTGATTTTTTTTTTTTTTTTTTACAGTGGTCACTGTGTGGTGTAAATGACATGTTAACTTAACTCAATGGGTCATTACGATTACAATGATACCAAATGTATTTTTTTATGTTTTACAGTTTTCACATCTTAAAAACACCTTTATTTAAAAAAGAAAACACATTTTTGCATTGTTTTAGTCTGACAGCCATAACTTTTGTTTTTTTGTATTGAGAGCTGTGTATGTACTTGTTTTTTATGGGATGAGTTGACGTTCCATTGGTTTAAGTTGGATAGGCACATGACTTTTGAGCGGACATTTAATCAATTTTGTGGAGGTGGGATAAATAAAATACAGCAATCCTGGTGGTGTTTTTCTTTTTTAATTTTTAGGTTTTTCGCCTTCCTCTGGATCAACACCTTAGCACAACAGGCTGAACTGGATGGACGTCTTGTCTTTTTTCAGCCTTACAAACTATGAAACTATGAAACAGTGCTCCCTTGGCAGTATAAATGCATGTTATTTTTACTCTGTACAGTAATACAATTACAGTGATACCCAAATGGTGTAATTTTTTATGTTGGAGCATGTCTTATCATGTACATTAATGTTTATGCATCACTATATTCTGATAACCATAAGTGGTTTATTTTTCTGTATTCAGAGTGGTACAAGGGCTTTTTTGTGGGACTAATTTACATTTTCATTTACATTTTTATATGACTTTTGATAACTTTTAATTACATTTTATGTGCTGTGGGATGAACAAAAATCGCAATTCTGCTATTGTTTTTTTTTTTTTTTTACAGCATACATTTTGAACTTTTTTATTTATTTTTTTCATGTGATTGACATTTTCAATGGGAAAAGGGTGGTGCGCATGTTTTACTTTATTTTTTGTGTCTTTTTTTTACTCCGTTATTTCCTTGTTTGTTGTTAAAATGCATAGCATAGCTGTGCCCTCATAGTGACACCACAGACAACCCAAATGCCTATGTTAGGCTTCTAGGTTCTTATGGAGACTATCAACGCCCCGCAAATGCGTGGTGGGGAGCTGATGAAGACAGAGAGACCCCCCTCCCTCTGTCCTTCCCTTAGATACTTGTGAGACTAAAATGTATTGGATGTAAGAGTTCATCCATTTGCGGAAACAGCTTCCCACATTCAATATACCCATACGTCCAGTCCCAGGAAGGGGTTAACCAACCATGAGGTAGGGGGATTTTTCTCCCTGACCCGGCAGTGATTTAGCCAAGAAACTTCCCTAGAGGGAGGCACACATCCACTTCCCACAGGGACTGTTATTTCTAGGTTGGCTTGGACTTAAGAGCATTTAGGAGACTGCTGCAGAGTGTGTGGGGTTCCTCTGTGATTTGCTTTTAGTATCAGGGCTCTAGCTTGCTAGCCATTAACCAATTTACCTCCCTCAAGATGTTCATAGCTATGATCAAGGGGCCCTAGGGTCCACATCCCATTGCACCACTACACCCTTCTTTCTGATTGTATGTCCTCAGATTTGTATGTCTGCCTGCATCATGCCATGGTATAAGCAAGGAGGTTATTAGTTGCCCACAACTATATGTTGCACTCTCTCCATATAAGACATTTGAGAAGAAATCATACATCTCCCATCCTACCAGTGTAACTTGTGAACCAAAATCAGTCAGACTCTCTTGCTATTCCATTGACTTTTACCTTAAAAATGGGGCTTTCACAAACTATGTTCTCATTTTTAGATATGGGGTGAGAATTAGTCCCGGTACCTGTGGTGTGCCCCTCTACCATAGCCACTCTAGTTTAAATCTCCAGAGTCACTTCACGGGCCCTGGCATTGGCTAGATGTCACTTTCTTCCACATAAACATTTTATGAGACTGGTCTTGAAGGAATGTAGCTTGATAGGCCCCTTAATTTGGGTAAGGGCCTCATGCATTTATTCAGTGACTCATATACTATTCAGCTGGGTTCAGCAAACTTTCTCCCACTTACTGAAGCGCTACCTATGTGGAATATAGACTTGCTTCCATAGCACACCCACTGATTGGAGAAGCCTTTGCTTGTTCCTCCTTTTCCAATGTTATGGTTTCTTTCAGAGGTGAAGAAGATCCTGCAGTGTCCTCTTGAGCAGCTTGCTCCTCAGACCCAGCAGGAATTGGTCTCAAATCAGCATCTCCATGTTTTCAAAGGAAACCAGGCTCTCCTCTTCCTTCAAACATAGCTTTGCCATCAATTCATGGATTCCATTCACATATTGCGGCATTGTCTTTTCCTACTGCTGGTAACGGGTGAAGAAGCATTTCCTTAATATGGCTTCTGATAACACATCCCCATAAACATCCTCCAGTAAACTCACTATCTATTCTATTCACTCTATATTCAAATTATGTCATATGCATGGGCAGGGTCCAGTGGACTGCTTTACCTAGTTGCTGATAATGCTGTTGAAGAAATGAGACTGTGGAACTCTCTGCCAGAGGAACTTCTTGTGGTGTGCTCACTAAAGAAGTTCATTAAGGGCCTGGATTTATTTCTGGAGTGGAATAATTTTACAAGTTATAGTGGCTAGATTTCTGGAGAAGAATTGTTAATTCAAGGATTTATTTTGATTGTGAAATCTGTAGTCAAATTGTTTTTCCCTAAGATGATGACAATTGACTTCTACCTCATCCAATTCTTGCGTCCGTCAGGATCACCAAATGCAGCATAACAGGCTAAACTGGATGGCCCTATGTCTTTTTTCACCTTACAAACTATGACTATATATTAAACCATGCAATTTATTTTTACTGTGATTGAGTTCTGCCTTGAATATAAATTTAAAAAAAACTGAGTTCTTGCTGTAATACTGGAGTACCTCCACTGCCACTGGACTCACTTAGTCCTAGGCTCTAATTCTTCAATCAGCTTTATCATAAAATAGCATAACCAAATATCCTTTCATATTGATGCACAGGGCAGGCATTAATGGCGACAAATCATATACTGTACCTTCCTGTAACGAAATAAAGGCAGTAACGAGCACTGATGATGTATTTGTCAGTTAAACATATTTGTTTTTGATATGCAATATATTACATGATATCTAAGCCCTTTGATTTTCATAACTATTTAAATGAATTCTATGCATTATACTGTACAAATCAAAATAATTGTACGTATAGTGAAGAAATTCAACATATCTATTCTTTAATGACTTAATATTTTGTTACATTACATTCATTCTTAATGGTATTCTGTATTCGTTATAACATTATATGTTAATTTAACAAAGCAATTTACTCTGCAATATGGTTGAACTACCACAATCTATTATGCTTACTCTATTGCATTAATGTTTATTTTTCTGCTAACAAATATGGCTATATAATCACTGGTCTGTAGAAATTACAATCATTTTTTACCTGAAGAAGTCACACATCTTACTATCCTTCAATTATCATCACCTAATGTTTGTGTCTGTTATGTGAAATATGAAAATACAAAAATAAATAATTGTATTATTACGACAACATATATCTGAAACGCCAACACATTCCTCAGTGTATTAAAGATGGAGAATAAACACTAAACAAAGAAGTATTCTCTATAAAAATAAAAAAGGAATAAATAAACCTTGTTTTATAATATATTCAGCTTTCTTAATATAAATGGCAATTTGAGAACATCCAACTTTGTATTTGATGAAAAGCATGAAGCAACAATTTGTACCATTAAGAAACTATAATAGAAGTGACAAATACAGTATAAAAATATGGAGAGCTACAATCTGTTTTCTGTTAGATACAGAGGAGTTTATCGTTTGTCATGAAAGGTGATAATACGGCCCGTTGTGATTATTATTATTATTATTATTATTTATTTTAAAGCGCCATTGATTCCAGGGCGCTGTACATTCGAGGGGGTTACATACATTACATAAGTCAAACGAGTACAGTGATAAGGGATAATGACAATTGGCACGACAGAGGGAGAGAGGACCCTACCCGCGAGGGCTTACAATCTACAAGGAGGGGAAAGAGACAGGAGGTGGGGGCAGACATGTCTGTGGAGGAAGTAGTGACAAGTTTAGTGAAGGTTATAGGCAAGCCTGAAGAAATGGGTTTTCAGGTTGCTTTTGAAGCTGGTGAAAGTGGAGGAGAGTCTGATGTGTTGGGGCAGTGAGTTCCAGAGTGTGGGGGCGGCACGGGAGAAGTCTTGGAGACGGTTGTGTGAGGAGCTGATAAGGGGAGAGCAGAAGAGAAGGTCCTGTGAGGAGTGGAAAGTGTGTGGGGGGAGATATTTGGAAATTAGGGCAGATATGTATGGAGGGGAGAGGTCATGGAGAGCCTTGTAGGTCATGGTTAGTAGCTTGAAATGAATTAGCTGGGCAATGAGAAGCCAGTGAAGGGATTGGCAGAGGGGAGAGGCAGAGGAGTAGCGAGGAGAGAGGTGGATAAGACGGGCAGCAGAGTTAAGGATGGATTGGAGGGGAGCGAGGGTGCTAGCTGGGAGGCCACTGAGAAGGATGTTGCAGTAGTCTAGGCGGGAGATGACAAGGGCATGGACCAGCATTTTTGTAGTGTCATAGCCGAGGAACGAGCGGATGCGAGAGATGTTTTTCAGGTGGAGGCGGCAGGCAGAGGTAAGGGTTTGGATGTGTGGTTTGAAAGATAAAGCAGAGTCTAGGATTACCCCAAGACAGCGGACTTGTGGGACCGGTGAAAGTGTAGAGCCGTTGACTGTAATAGAGAGATCAGGGGCAGGGGTAGAGTTGGATGGTGGAAAGATGATGAGTTCTGTTTTCTCCACATTTAGTTTTAGGAGACGTGATGAGAAGAAGGAGGAAATGGAGGACAGACAGTCAGGAATCCGGGAGAGTAGAGAAGTGACATCTGGGCCAGAGATGTAGAGTTGGGTATCATCAGCATACAGGTGGTAATGAAAGCCATGTGAGGCTATGAGCTGACCGAGGCCAAGGGTGTAGATAGAGAAGATCACATTTTGCGGCTCCATCAATGGTATCTGATTACCATAAAATGGTATCTCAACTTACACTGTGAAGGACCAATTAGAGCCAATAGGGCAAACATTGTCTCTTGTATTATGCTCACTGTTATGCTCACTCCCAAACATATACATTTTATGTGCTGGACAAACATTTTTCACTATATCATAACGAATACCAATGATGAGGCCACAAAACATCATGCAAATGAGGCCTAACTAGCACAATTATATTTCTGAAAAGCTTTCTATGTACCACTTATTAAAAGGGGGATTCTATCTTAAAACCCATATTGCCAGTTTGAATTCTCCGCAATAAGAATTGATGTACTGTATAACACAGAAGGGAGGAACAATAAACAAAAAAATGTAAAATGTGTATTTAGAGAGCACTATGTAATTAGAAATTATATCTCTCTATGTCAATATGAGATATGAATATTACAATGAAGCCATCAAACATCAATAAAACCTAAAGAGAGATAAATAATTCTCCTAATCCATTAATGTATCCTATTTGTGGCTTCTTTGGTACATTCCAGGAGCCATCAACTTGCCAAAACCGTTGTTTATTAGTGGCACTATTTTGGGTTAAATATAATTGAAATTTTTTTTTTTTATTGCTTTGAATGACATTTATTTATTTTTTTCAGGAAAAAAACTAACAAATGCAATTTAATTTTATGATTTTTCTTTTCAAAACACACATTTTGCCAGAAATAACAGGTTAACATGTTCTCACAGTCATTATCATTGCAGCAATACCACACATCTATTTTTATAGTTAACTATGCTCACACAATATTTTTGTTTTGTTCAACGTTGTTTTTGGAAATTTTATGAAGAGCAAACATTTTTGTAGAGTAATATAAAGCAGTTAGATAACACATATTTTTCAAGTAAATGATAAACCAGAAGGTAGAAAAGATAAAGGAAGGTATGAGATGGGTTGGACACAGAGAATTTATAGATGTTACAAGATTGTCCAACTATAGCTGCTATACTTTACAAAGCAAGTCTTTCTAATCTTTTCTTTATCTTTCTATTATATTTTACTTGATTAAAAGGAACCACTGCTTTTTTTTACAATGTATTACTACTTTTGCAGGTAAAATAAAAAAAATGAATTTATGAGATCATAAGGGAACTCTTAAAACAGTATCATTTAACAAAGCGACATACCTTAATGAACTCTACAAAGTATTGGTATACTGGAATTCCCACAACTTTTGAAACATGGGACCACATGTATGAAAACTGTCTAGATCTAAAACTCTCTTTGTTGCCCATAGCAAAGAAATCAGAGCACCCCTTTCATTTCATATAGTGAAAAATGAAAAGGGTGCTCTGATTGGTTGCTAAAAGTAACAAAGGGAGTTTTAGACCTAGGCAGTTTTCATGTGGCCCATGATGGCAAAGGAAAAATGAATATTGGTTACTAATGTAACTGTTACTTGGTATCATCAAAGAAAAACCATAATTAATTGCAATAAGGACATGTTGAAATTCTGTCCATTTTGGAAGCCATATCTTACCTCTTTTGAAGCAGTAAAAGGTTGAAATACTTGTTGTTTATAGGTATTGTGGAGAATAAATATTAGTAAAAATATAATCCCGCCAAAACCAGAAAATTTTCAAACATTCAAACATTAGTAATAGAGAAAAAGCAACTTTAAGAACAAAAAACGGGCAATTGATTGTATCTAAAATTCTTAAAATCGTTGCATACCTTGCTGTTGGTATATAAGGTAAAAAAAAAAAAGTCTGTCCTATATAGCAAGTTAAAACAAAAGCTGTAGACTAAGAATAACTAGGTTATTTCACATCTAAATATCTATTGGTATAGATGGTATTGCAATTTGTTCTGTAGTTATCAATCTGAAGAGTAACTAGAGGGGCAAAATGTATTGGAAAAGTAATATGAAAATGTTAAACCAAAACATTTGATCTTTTTGTAGCATAAAGAGTAGAGATATTCTGCAATCCTATCTGTAGTTGTTTTAGGTAATTAAGGGGCATTTCAACATGATAATGTCCGAAGAATACAATGGTATACAGTGATTTTGGTGCCCATGATGTCTGAATAGTTATATATTAAGTTTATCGTGCTGATTAAAAATACAACTCTGGTTTTGCCAAATTTGCTCTAGTTTCTGAGATATTTACCAGTTAATTAGTTAATGTAACATGTTTGAAAAGCATTCAGAATTGCAAGAAAATTATCATTTTAGTTACTAGTAAGTAAACAGTCTAACATTATACAAAAAAGAAATTAAAAATTTCCAACAGTGACAGGAAAAATTAATGTATGATTTAATTTAATTTAAATACAATTTTAATTAGTTTATTAATGTCAATGCTGCAAAAAAGACTGCTTATGTGATTTCCTTTTATGTGTGTCATCAGGACAATCACGATGCAGACTCCGACAGTAGTCTGCCATCTTGTGTATGTCCCATTTGCCTTGATATCTCTCCATTACCTTCATGTCCTGGTGGAGGCTCTGGCCTTGCTCCTCGCTAAAGGTTATCTGGAAATCTATTTAATTGGCTATGGAGATTTCTGAAGAAACAAGTATATTTTACACCAGTTCTTCATAATTGTCTGCTCTGTGATTACCCAAGTAATCCTTCACAACAGAGACAAAACTCCTACAGGTTCAAGTCTAAGGGCCACATGTATGAAAACTGTCTAGGTGTACAGCTCACTTTGTTGCCCGTTGTAACCAATCAGAGCACCCCTTTCATTTCATATAGTGCTCTGGAAAAATGAGAGAGGCACTCTGATGGGTTGCTGTGGGCAACAAAGTAAATTTTAGACCTAGACAGTTTTCATATATGTGGCCCTAAGTGTCATTCATGCGTTTGGTAAAATTGGAATCGTTCATGATTTTATGAATAAAAGGATTGTTAAAGATTCCAGTCTTTTGGTTTTCCATGCTCAATGTAGAGAATGATCTACAAAATGTACTTGAAACAATTATCTGTTTTGTTCAAAGTCCTAACAAATTGCTTCATCAATCCTAGTTTAATATGAAGCGGTGGGAGAATGATTTTTTTTGTTGTCCACCATCGGCTTGTTGATGATATTGACAGTGCCAACAATCATTTCTTCCCTTTGCAGGCCATGACACTTTTGTCCAATGATCTTGCTTTGCCCTGCTATCTCAGAGGCACATGCTGTTCTAGCAAGAAGTTCACCATCTTCAGATCATAACAAATCAATCACTGATATTTATGACGACGTAATACAATTTTAACATTTTCATTTTCTTCAAGTGTTGTTGAGTGAGCAATGTGAAGAGATGCATAACGGTGATCATTGAACACAATTCAAGCTTCTAATGAAGCTATCTATAAAAAGCCACTAGTCTTTTGGTCAATATTCTGTTTGAAGTACAAATCCTGGGATATCACTGCAGGATACAAGTTCTTCCTTTTGGTTGAAATATGGGAGAGGCCTTTCGTCTCTTGTTCAATAGGCTGTAATTTTAACTTCCACCTTTATAACATTTTGTTTAAGTCTGGATGCTAAGAGCCACATGTATGAAAACTGTCTAGGTCTAAAACTCACTTTGTTGCCCATAGCAACAAACAAGAGCGCCCTTCTTATAAAGTTCAGATGCTTGCTTGGACAGATTTAAGATTCGAATCATGTCATTGAGTTGTTTTTGGCTTAATGGTTGAGGCGTCAAAAATAGTGTTGAGCGATTATTATCAACAAAGTTGAAATCGGCACAGTTTTTATGTTGATCGGAATTTTTAGATCATGCGATAATTTAGGTTAAAATCTGTGCATCATCTATTAAGATCGCGCCCTTTTCGGCGCTTCCTGTCATTTTGGCGGCCAGCAAATTAGCTTAGAGAATAGAGCAGGGGGAGAGGTGTGTGCGACGTCATGACTGGGATGTGTATGGTTGCGATTGGCTGGAAAAATCACATGACCTCGTTTTAACATAGATCAGCCCTTCCTGGTGTGCCTCAGTGTCTCTCAGCGTCCTCAGAGCAGAAGACGTGCGCTCTGCTTGTGTCCAAACAGCTCAGCGAAATATTTATTTATTTTTTCACAGAGAAACCTCTACTATTAGCTGTGATCCTTACAATTTAGTTAGATTAGAGATTGGAAGATTTTATTAGTTAGGTAGAGAATTTTAAAGGAGCATCTACCGCTGTAAAAGTCACGGGGGGAGCGGCGGGGGGGCCCCCGCTGGCGAACACAGACAAGCTCTATAAAGAATACTGGATAAAGTTCACCAAGACTTAGTGTAGACATTGCACTGCAATAGCTTTATTATTAACAGTTTTCTATTGAAATATTTCCATGGATATTGGGCAGCCTAACTTATAGGATACACATCTTTTTCTAGTAACTGCAGGTCTCTTTGTTAGGTGCAAAACTCCACTTTTATTTATCAAGTAGTTACATTTCAGATAGGTTTTCATTTTCAATTTTGCCCATTCCACCTTTGTTGATATATCCACCTTGCACTTAAATTTGAATCCAGCAATTTTACAGTCACCACAGGTGAATTGAAAGGTGCCAAAAAATATCTTGTATTATACGAATAGACAAGCTCTATAAAGAATACTGGATAAAGTTCACCAAGACTTAGTGTAGACATTGCACTGCAATAGCTTTATTATTAACAGTTTTCTATTGAAATATTTCCTGGATATTGGGCAGCCTGAACTTATAGGATACAGATCTTTCTCTAGTAAACTGCAGGTCTCTTTGTTAGGTGCAAAACTCCACTTTTATTATCAGTATACATTTCAGATAGGTGTTTCATTTTTTAATTTTGCTTATTCCACCTTTTGATTGATATATCACCTTGCACTTAAATTAGTATCCAGCATTTTTGTAGTCTCCACAGGTGAATTGAAAGGTGCCAAATAAATCTTGTATTATACGAATAGACAAGCTCTATAAAGAATACTGGATAATGTTCACCAAGACTTAGTGTAGACATTGCACTGCAATAGCTTTATTAATAACAGTTTATTTCTATTGAAATATTTTCCCCCTGGATAATGGGCAAACTGGAAACCTTTATATGAAATACACATCTTTTTTTTCTAGTAACCTTGGGGCATGTCCCCCCTCCCATTTGGTTAGGTGGCAAAAAAACTCCCACTTATTTATTTATCAGTATACATTTCCAAATTAGTGTGTTTGTTCATTTTTCATCAATTTTGGCCCCCATTCCACACCTTGTTGGTTTTTTTTGATATAATCCCACTTGGCCCCACTTAGAATTTTGAATCCAGCCAAATTTTTAAATAGAGTCCAGCACAGATGAAAATTGAAAGGTGCCAAAAAATAGATTCTTGTTATTAAGCCGAAAATAGACAAGCCCATCTCCATAATATAGAATACTGGATAAAGTTCCACCAAGACGCTTTAGTGTAGACATTGCACTGCAATAGCTTTTTAATAAATTAAACAGTTTTTTTTTTCCTATTAAAAATAAGTTTTTTTTTTTACCTGGATATTGGGGCAGAAGCCATGAACTTAAATAAGGAATAACACATTCGCTATCTGATTAAACATTGCAGGTCCTCCTTTGTTAGGTTGGCAAAACTCCCACTTTTTTTAATTTAACAAAGTATACAAATTATTTCAGAAAAAGGTTTGGGTATAATTTTTTTTTTCATTTTTTCAATTTTGCCTTTATTCCACCCTTTTTGTTGTTTTTTTTGAATATAAATTCCCAACCCATTGCACTTTTAAATTTTTTTTTTTGATTCCAAGGCAAATTTTTTTTTTTTAATTAGTAAAAACCACAGGTGAATTGGTAAAAAGGTTGCCGAAAAAAATCTGTATTTTAATACGAAAATAAGAAACAAAAAGCTCTATAAAAGGAATACTTGGATAAAGGGTTTTTATTCCACCCAAGACTTAGGTGGGGGGGTAAGACCATGGCATGCAACTTGGCAATAGCTTTATTTTATTAAAAAAACATTTTTTTTTCTATGGAAAAATATTATTTTCCCTGGGATTATAGGGCAAGTCCCCTAAAAATTAATATGGAATATCACAACATCTTTTGTTCTAGTAACCTGGGGCAGGGTTCCCCCCTTCTTTTGTTTTAGGTGCAAAACTCCACTAGTTTTATTATCATAAACATTTTCAAGATAGTGTATTCCATTTTTTCAATTTTGCCATTCCCCCTTTTGTTGATTTTATATCCCCAACCCTGGCACCTTTTATAAAAGTTTGAAATCCCATGCAAAATTTTAAATAAAGTCCCATCAACAGGTGAAAATTTTGTTGGAAAAGGTGCCAAAAAATATCTTTGTTAATTATAGCGAATAGAGAAACAATCCCTATAATAGGAATAAAAACTGGGATTAAAGGTTCAACCGCAAGTAAACTTATTGTAGACTTTGAGCAAACTGGCAATAAGCTTTTTTTTGTATTATTGTAAGACAAGTTTTTTATTTTTTAGTTTTTTTTCTCCCCCTTAATTTGAAAATATTTTCCCTGGATATTATGGGTCCCGCAAACCTGTAACCCTTTATAGGAAAATACCACATCCCTTTTCTGAGAAAACATGCAAGGTCCCCTCCCCTTTTTTAGTTTAAGGTTTGGCAAAACTCCCCACCCTTTTTTATTTAATATAAGTATATAATTTTTAGATAGGTTGTTGGGGTTTCATTTTCCCAATTTTTTTGCCGCCCCAATGTTTCCAACCTTTTTGTTTTTTTTTTGGATTATAGTCCACCCATTGCAACTTAAATAATTTGAAATCCAGCATTTTTTTTTGTTTATAGTCCACCCACAGGTGGTGAATTGAAAAAAAGGGTTTCCGAAAAATATCCCTTTGTATTATACGAAATACAATAACAGGATACTGTTTTTTTTTTTTTGTTTTTTGTTTATTTTTTTTTGTACTTTTTGGCCGCGGGCGCACTACAAAAGCTTTTGGTATTAATGGAGGCCCCCTCTGCTTGCCACTTAAAATCTGAATCCACAAATTTTTTTTTAAAGGTCACCAAACATGAAATTAAAAGGTGCCCCAAAAAAATATCTTGGTAATAATAGAAATAACATAAAAGAATCCGTAGTAGTTTTTTTTTTTTTGAATTTTTGGGCTGCAACTACAAGCTTTGGTTTTTTTTTTTCATATTGAGGCCAGCCTTGCACTTAAATCTGGAATACAGGGCCAATTTATTTTTATTAGTCCCCCCCCCCCCCCACTACAAGTGAATTGATAGGGTTTTTGCCCAAAAAAATATCTGTAAAATTTATAAAAAACAAAATTAATACAATAACACAACTACTGTTTTTTTTTTTTTACTTTGTTTTTCGCAACTAACAGCTTTTGTTATTTACCATTGAAAGGGCAGTTTAGCCACTTAAATTTTGGAAAATAACAGCAATTTTTAATAGTCCCATCATAGATAAGGTTTGGAATTTTGGAAAAAGTGGTGCCCAAAAAATATAAACCTTTAAAAAGTATCCGAATATCATTTTCATAAATACGTGTTTTTGTTTTTGTTTTTTTTTTTGACTTTTGTCCTCCAGGCCACTTTTGGTTTTGATAGATCGCCTACTTTTTTTGCGCAGTTTTAAATTTGTTTTTGAATCCAAGGCAAATTTTTGTAAGTCACCACCAAGAAAGTTGAATAGGTTGTTGGCGAAAAATACCCTTTTTTTTTATTAATTCCAAATAACATTTCAGAATTACGTTGGTTTTTTTTTTTTTTTTTTTTTTTGTTTCACCTTATTGTTGCCCATGGCCCCAGCTTTGTTTGATTAGATTTCTACTTTTTTGGCATTTTTTAAAATTTGAATACCAGCAATTTTTGGAATAAGTCCCAACACAACGGTGACATTGGGAATAGGTGCCAAAAATACCTTTTTTTATGTAATCCGAATAACATTTTTCCATAAACGTGGTTTTTTTTTTTTTGGGTTCACTTTTTTTGGGGTCAAGGGGCCCCAGCTTTCTTTTGTTTTTTGATTAGATTTCTCACTTTTGCAAGTTAAAAATTTTGAATACCAGTCAAAATATTTGATAGTCAACACAGGTGAAAATTAATATGTATGCCAAAAATACCCCCTTTGTAAAATCCGAAAAACATTTTTCCAGAATACTGTTTTATTTTGTCACTTTTGGGCGGCGAGGCCAAGCCTTTTGTTTTGATATATTTCCCTAATTTTGTCAAAGTTATATTTATTGAATTTCCAGCAATAATTTGATTTTATTTTGAGATTTTGAGAATGAGCTGTGATTTTTTCCCCATCTTTTTAATAAATATACTTTTTCCCAAAAACCTCTTACCATATACCCTTTCCCCGTCAAAATTTTATAATTTATTCTTGACAAGATCTAAATTTAAAATCAGGTGTAAGAGCGAGCAAAGAGGGGTAGAACCATGGAGGGTAAAGAGAGGATACGAGAGAAGGTGGGTCCCTTGTTCCCCAGTGCTCTGGGCGACAACCAACGCATGCCCAAGCGATCAATCAGTTTTTGCCAAGGACCGGTCCAGGCCCCCTGTCCCCCAGAAATCATTCCCCAATTCGCCTGGGTCAGGGCCTGGGCGTGTGGTGTGGATAAATCCCTCAAGTAAAACAAACAGCGTTGCCCAAATTCCCGTCCCTTTTTCCCCAGTGGGGTTAATGCGCAACCTGCCATCCTGCAGTTTTTTACAGTCCTCGTTCCTCCCCCAAAGTCAACGGCCACAAAATATTAGTCCGCATCAATCAAATCAACCATGCATACCCGTTTCCCAAACAATTGAAAGCCGCCCAAAAGGTCACAAAACTCGTGTAAAACCCCACCACTGTGGGGGGGAATAATCATCCACCATTTTTCTGGAAGACCTCCCTTTGAAGAAACAAAAATCGGTTTTGGGGTACAGAAATGCAAAAATGTTTTTAAAATAAGGATCCAAGAGTGCCAAAGAGAAAATGATTTATTTCCTCTCTCTTCTGGACCTTCCCCCAAGTTAACTGAAGCATCAAGAGGAGGAGAAGGAAAGCCGTCCAATTCAAGCAAAAAAAATTCCTGGGTGGGTCCTGCAACCAGCCTTTTGCAGTCCCAAATCCTGCTTTTGTTTGTTAGCCCCCGCAAGCTTCCCCCCCCTGGTATTTGCCAGAATGTATCAGACGACGAAAGTTATACATCGCGATGTTGTTATTGAAATTTGATAGATGATGTACGGACATTATGGCGGGATTTTTCCCCAACCATGGGGCTTTTAATTCCAGCAGAAATTTTTTGGCCTTGCAAGTGCTTCATTAAAACTGGACGAGGTAAGAAAAGAAAAAAGGGGTGTAAGTGGGGTCCCCAGTTTACGGGTTCCGCACCTCAAAAGGGGAGAGGGCGTTCCTCAGAATTAGTTTCCCGCTGAAATGATTTTCCGCCAGCCCACGGTTCCCAGCCGCAAAACCCCTCTCCCTCGCCCATCTTATCGCCCAATCAAAAAAGGGGTTCCAGGACCCTCTCAAATCCAGGCCTTCCTTTTTACCCAAAAGCCATCTGGAATCCACCCCACCGATGTCCCCCAACAATATGCCCCAACTAATGGCCCCGTTAAAACGCAAATAAAGTAGAAAAGGCAAGAACCTTTAGGGTGGTTTTTTTAACACTCCACCAAACACGTTTTTTAGTAAGTGTGTCCAACCAAAACAAGCCGAATGCATATTTTGAAAAATGGAGCTAACGACTTTTGGCCCAAAAAAAAAGGCCGAACCGAACGGCGGGGCCTCCCAAAACTCAACTGTCCCCCACCACCCCCTCATGTCCTCGCCCTGGCCCTCCTCCTCCCGCCCCTCGCCACCACCAAAGCCGTTTTCCTCGAGGATGCCCCAATGTCCCCCTTCTCAGAGTCCCCATGGGATCAGGGAATACACCCTCCCTTTTTTTTAGCCTCCACCGTCCGCCCCGAAACCACCGATGCAACCACCAATCGGAACCCATCCCCTACTTCCCCTTTCTCCTTTTTCCGCCATTTTGATGAACCTGCACGCGTAAAAACAGCGCTCAGTTCTAAACAAGCCAGCCTTCTGCCTTTCCCCAGGGTTTGGGAGGCAAGAAGAAATTACTTTTTTTTAACCCAAAAACCATCCTCCAAAGCCCCCAAAAAAGCCTGATGTCCCCCGCAAAATTGGCCCCAGGCCCTTTTTTTTGGCCCTGGAAATGTTTTGGCCTTTCCCTTTCCGTCTGGGTGAACCAACAAGATTGGGTTTTTATTTCGCCAAGTAATGGCCTATTAGCCCTTTGCCCCCAATTACAGATGCCGAGCAGGCCCAAGTCTTTGCAGAAAAGCCCTCCCTGCCCCCCCTGGGCCCAGTTCCAAAACGTGTTTTTCGTCTAAAAATTTCAAAGGCGCGTTGTCTGCAATCTGTGGCCCCGTAAAAAAAATTCCCATTCGGAAACCTACCACACGATGGACCCTGTAAGCAAAGAACGGCAAGCCCCTTATATCTCTGTGGACAGCCTACTGGGTGAAGTCCTTTGGTGGAGTCCTCCCTGGAAGTGACGTTGGGCCCCCCTTCCCCTTCAAGGCCGAGCCCACGCTCCCCTTCAAAAAACCCGCAGGAAAATTGGTGGGCCAGGGTTTCTTTTTTCCCCCCAAAGGGTCCATCCTGATTGCAAACCACGTGGGCCCAGAGAAAACCAGGCCCCGTGGGTTTTTTTGAAATTAAGTCCCCCCCTGGCCCCTTTGGAGACCGTCCCCCCACCACAACAGGTTCCATGGAAGCTTGGATGCCTTTCCCCTCCGCAAACGGAACCCCACGAGCTCTTGGCCCCCCTTGGGGGTGTCCAAGAAAAACCCTTGTGGTCTCAGGCAAGATGCGGTGGTTTTGGGGCGATGACGGTAGGGATTCGAAATCTGCTGGCCCGCCCTTTTAAGATCGGTAGGGTTGGAAGCAAACCATCCCCCCTTGACTTGGGCACACATGTTTCATGGAAACCCTTGGGTTCGTCCCCAGAAAAAATTTATTCCTAAAGAGCTTTAACCCGGGGTCCTGGAACCCTGGCCTTGGCTTTGAGGGAAAGAAGGCTCGAGGGGTCCTGAAGTTTTTTCGTCACTTTTATGTCCGCCCCGTTTTTCGCTATTACCCTGCTTATTCGACCCCGCCTTGGCTCTTGTCATGCCCAGCCTCGGCCCTCCCCTCAACCGTTCCTCCATTCTGAAAACGTGGCAAACACCGCTGGACTTTCACCATCCACATGCTGCCCAGTGATTGTGGGCAGCAAGCGCAAGAAATGGCCCAATTAGCAAGTACGTAAAGTGACCAAATGGATCTGACCAATCAGCGGTTGGGGCGGAAACCCTCCGGGGGTGTTGAAAGCCACCGAGAGTGGGAGGGGCAGGGTGTAAAGACCCCTCTGCATCCATGTTTTTTCCCTTGCCCAGTTTTGTTTTTTTGAAGGCAAGCCACCAAAATGGTCCCCCAGTGCGGAAACCAACTTGGCCCCTTGGTTTTTACCCAAGTCCCAATTGAGCATTTGGTGGTGGATTCTTTAGTTCTGGAACGATTTCATTTGGCAAACAAACTTTCTAAACACAACAGGTCCCAGCCCGAGCCGACGGAAGGAGGAGGAACCCGGACCACAGATTGCGGACCCGGAGCCTTTCACCTTCTTTCCCGTCAAATCACAAGGGCCCCGCTAACAAGTTTTTTTTTTCCCACGCCTTTTTCATCGGTCCCCCCTTCTATTAGGCTGGTTTTTTATTTTTTTTTCCTGGTCCCAGGAGCTAAGTGGCTAGGTTGGAGGCGCATCCATCCTTTCCTCAGGGGGTGCATCATCACCCAGCAAGTGCCAGCCTTGTGTTTTTTTGAAGCTTTTTTTTGCCGGAGGCCAGCCGGAGGAGAAAAGGGAAAGGTATTCCCCCGTAGACACCGAATGTTTTACCGACGTTCCCCTGGCCTTTGGGGAAAGAAGTGTTTGGCGCGAATTTTTGAGGCGGAGAGGAAGAAATAAGGAAGAAAATCAAGTTTTATTTGCCTAGTGCGCCCCCCTCGACCCAGAGGGGCCTTGTGGGGGGAATTTCAAGGCCTCCATCCCTTCCCACATGAATTTGCTTGGATGCTCCATTTCCTCCAACATGACCCTCGCATTAAGGCCAATCAAAAAATGAACAACCAGTTTACTGGGGGGTGGCCCCGAAACCCTGCTCCCCTGGAATCCCCCCGTAAACAAAACAAAAATCACCACTTTCCTTCCCACCCCCACCCAAAATAAGAGAGGTAAAATGGCAAAGGAAATGGAGACCCTTTGATGATTGAATTAAACTGGAGACCCATAATCTTGTTTTTGCGTCCCCTGCTTTTCACGTACCCCCAAAAAAATTTCCCACGGTTGGAACAACATTCAGCCGACCGTGACCAGCAGTTAAAGAGGTGCCAAGTAAGCCCCGTTAAACAAGCCAAAGCAGCCAGGCCAAGGTTGCAGGAAAACCTAATGGGTGACCTCTGGCAATCTTTTGTTTACGCACCCCCTACCCCTAAACCAAATCATTATGCAATGGTCAAAGCTGGCCCCCCCACACTCCAAACAAACAGAGAACCAGCTTAAAGATCATGGGGTGCCACCGACCCTCATCTTCGGCCATCCAACACCCGATTGTTTTTTTTGTTATGTTGTTCTTTTTTTTGTGTTCCGAAAAACCCCCAATAGACTTCTGGGGTTAAACCTATATGGAAACGAAGATGGCCGAGCTTGGCCTCCGTCACGCCCATAGAGGTGTTTTTTTTTTTGTTCCTTGCCCCAAGCAAGCCAGTGGGTCCCATATCCCTTGAGGCCGGACCTTATTCAGCAACAGTCTGTAGGAGTTCCATTAACATAACAAAAAACGCGCTTTGCTGTTCCACCAAGAATAAATGTGGATTTCCCGTATTTTGAGCTTTCCATCAAGGATAAATTCCAGGCCCCCCATGGGATCGCTGGATTGAATGTTTTGTTTGGCCCCAAATTGCCCCGAGGTCCAAAAAACCGTATTATTTTTGCCGGTTTTTTACTTTCAACATTCCCCTCCGATTTTTCAAACAGAAATGGCGCCCCCTCCTTGAAAAAAAATGTTTTTTTTTTTTTAAAAAGTGAATCATTTATCCTTAACTGCAATTTTTTTTATTCTCTTTTTCCCCAACATTCCCCAATTTTTTGCTTGTTTTTTGTCTGTGAGGAGACTGTAAAAAGGAACAAGCAAGGTTTTTTTTTTTTCAAATACAACTACCGAATTCCCATTTTAAACTCCCACTTTTATCTTTTTAGAAGGGTTTTTTTTTTTCGCAATGGTTTCAATTTTGGTTTTTTTTTGAGGTCCCCAATGTTTTTGCTGTTTGAGATAACACCCTAATAGTTTTATTGGACCTTTTGGAACAGAAAAAATTTTTTGGGCCTTTTTTAAGTTGGACCCATTCTTTCCTACACCTCACAATTTTTTTTAAAATAGTTGCTGAAAGAAAAAGTTTGCCCCCCCATATTTTTTAAATAATTTTTTTTTGTTTGGGGTCATGTAAGCTGTGGGGATATACTGCAAATAAACCATGGGTTCCTTTGAAAACAGAAAAATGGTGGCTTCTAAAGTGGCCATTTTCCGCCTCCTCACAATTTTTTTAATAGTGGCTTGAGAAGTCCCCATATTTATAAATTTTTTTTTTTGGGTCCATGGAAAGCCTGTGAGATTAACAGCAATAAATTTTTCATGGTCCTTTGGAACAGAAAATTTTGTGGCTTCTAAGTGGATGTTTTTCCCTCTCCCTCACAATTTTTTTAACAGTGGGGCTGAGAAAGTTCCATTTTATTTTTTATATTTTTTTTTGGGTCCCAGCTTGCTTTTTGAAAAAATTGCAAAACAAATAACTACAAATCCATTTGTAAAAAATGTTGTTTTTTTCTAACTGACATTTTTTTTTTTCTTCCAATTGTTTCCAAAATGTGCTCAAAGGTCCCTGCCATTTGGAATTTTTTTTTGGGGGCATTTTGCTTTTTGAAATGCAAGCCATATACTACAGGTCCTACTTTTAATAAAAAAAAAATGTTTTTGTTTTTTCCCCTAACATACATTTGTTTCCTCCCACAATTGACCCCAAAAAGTTGGGCCCAAGGGGTCCCCCAATCCCTTTTTGAAAATTTTTTTGGGGGGCCATTTTTTATGCTTTTTTGAAATAATGCAGCTAATACTACAGGTCCCCTAGTTATAAAAAAAATTGTTGAATTCTAAACCAGAACATTTGTTTTTCCCCTTTCCCAACAATTGTCAATGAGTGGGCTCAAGGGTTGGAATGGTGCTTGCAGACATAAGGAATAGGTTTGAACACTGTTTAATGGACCACATATTTGCCAAAATTGACTTTTTTTTTTTGCAAGATCTTTAAAATACTACAATCCCTGTAAAATTGAGCAAACAAACCCATTTTTAAATAACAATTAAAAAAAGAGAAAACAAAGACATGTGGGGGGAATTTTCCATCCTATATTTAAAAAATTGTGTTATTTTTATTCTAAGAAATTTTAAACACTAAAAAACTTTTTGCAATGTAAACAAAATAGCTTATTTTGTTAAAAAAATTCCCTTCTGGAATTTAAACAAGGAAGGGTTTTACAGAAAACTTTGACCAGTATGTTAAGGTTTTATTCTGAGGAACATGGAGGGTTATTGGAGCCAAACGGACAAGAAAACAAAAGTACAGAACAATTTTTTTCCTTTCCAGCAACGTGGAGTAAAAATAAGAAAAAAGAAATCCAAGAAAAAGGCACCTGGGTGGGAACAGGAGCGTAAATCACCAATAAATTTTCCCAAGTTGGGGAAGGCAGCTCAATTGGTCCCCCCCGCACCCATAACGGAAAGGTGCAAAGCGCTACCCAAGGAACGGGGAAGAGTAAAATATGTCCCCGTGAAAACAAAATGGTGGGTTTTGAAATACTCCTTTATTTTTCCGTCCCAATCTTTTTTTTAAAATGGTTGGGGGGTCCATGCAAATTGTTTTTTTTTTGGGCCTTTTCATCGCTGTGGCCCCCCCCAGGAACTGGTATAAGTCCCAATTTCCCCCCCCCAGTGAAAGAAAACCTAAAATTTTTGTGGTTTGAAAAGACCTCCTTTTTTTTTTTCCCGGCACTTTTGGAATCTGGGGGTTCCAAATGCAGGTTTTTTGGGGGCTATGGCCGTGGTCCCAGGGAACAGAAATAAAAGTCCCAAATGTCCCCATGAAAAACTAAAAAATGGTGGTTGAAAGACTCCTTTTTTTTCCCGGCACTATTTTGTAATCTGGGGTCAATGCAAGTTTGGGGCTCATTGGCTGTTGGGCCCCAGGACAGGGAACAGTTAATAAATGTTACCCCTGTTCAACCTAAAATGGTGGTTAGAAAAGAACTCCCTTTTCCGGACAACTGTGAATCTGGGGGCAGACAGGTTTTTTTGGGGCTCCATGGCCTGTTGGGCCCAGGACAGGTAATAGTTCAATGTTCCCAGTGAAACCCTAAAAATGGTTGGTAGGAAATACTACCTTTTTTTCCGGCAACCTTTTGTTTAAATGTTGGGGGTCATGCCAGGTTTTGGGTCTCCATGCTTGTGGGCCCCCCAAGGACAGGGTAAAAATAGTTTAATGGTCCAATTCAACCTAAAAATGGGTGGTTTATTTGAAGACTCCCTTTTTCCGGCACTTTTTTTTTTTTTTTGAAAATCTGGGGGTCCATCAAGGTTTGGGGCCTCATGGCCTGTGGGCCCCCCAGGACATGTTTTATTTAGTTTCAATGTCCATTCAAACTAAAATGGTGTTGAAAAAAATCCACCCTTTTTTTCCGGCCCACCTTTTTTTAAATCCTGGGGGGTATTCCCCCCCCCATGCAGGTTTTTGGGGCTTCCATGCCTTGCCCGTTTTTTCCCAGACAGGAAATATTCAATTAATCCTCAGTTCAAGTAAAGAATGATGGTTTTTTTTTCAAAATCCATACTGGGGGCCCTTCCCTGGCCACTTTTTTTTTTTAATTTGTTGGGTGGAATGCAGTTTTTTTTAAAGGGTCTGCCCTGTTTGGGTTAAAACAAGAAAACAGGGATTAGTGAAAATGTTTTGTGTGGGGTTTTTTTTTTTTTTCTGTGGCTTTTAAACCTAAAGTGTGGTTTTTTTGCACCTAATGTAGCACCGGTATCCATTTTTTTGTACTGTTTTTTGTGGATGTAATTGTCCCAGCTATCGTCCAGCCCCTGTTTTATTGGTGGGGTAAGAAAATGAAAAAGAGTTGTGTTGCTCTTTGCCATAGAAACCTTTTTAAATGGTCCATCCGCTCATAATCCGATACCTGGGCTCCCCAACTAAATTCGAACCTAATCTTGTCAATGAAAATGGTCCCGACTAATCCGACCCAGTCCGAACCCCGATGTCGATGGGGCCCAACGCAATCCCGCTCAACAGTAGTTCCCCCCCCCAAAAAAAGCTTTTCCCTCAAATTTCCCACTCTTTTCACTATGCTACTTAACGACCTGGCCCATACTCCCCCTTCAAAATTTCTTCCTTCTCTTCGAGACCGCTGCATGTGCCAGGTTTATTTTTTTTTGGTAGTTCACCCTTAAAAACACTGGAAGGTTGTGGGAATAGGTCCCCCGTACCTTTGCCGAACCAAAAGTCAGACAATTCCCCTTTTTGCGCTATTTTATTGTAATTGTAACTTGATTAAAAAGCCTTTTTAATCCTTGAAAACACCAAAAATATAAACCAATTCATTTTATGGGTGGTTTTTTGGTATCTCGCCTCAGACCAATTAGGCACAACCAAACTTTTTTAAACTTTTTTTTTTTCTTCCACCAATATCCACTTGTTCCCCTTAAAATGTTTCGCTTGCCCAACAAAGTTTTTTGAAACCATATTGGTGAGGCCAAAACCTTTATAATTCCAGGCCCCCTCCCCCAAGCCCTGTAAAAACTCCCCCCCAAAAAAGCCCCAGGATATTACTTCCCAATGCGCACAAAGTCTGGATACTTTCCCTTATTTTTTCACATGTACTTCCCTCCACGTTAAAAATGTAGCCCAGAAACTCAGAATTTGTTTTTTTATTGGGATTTCCAGGCCTCTTTGCTTGATGAAATGTTCCATAACTTTTTTTTTACATGAATTTATAATAACTTTTTATTAGAGAACAGAAACCCTTATTTTTTGGCCATAAAAAACAAAAACCGGGTTTTTGAACAAAACTTTTTTTTTTTCTTTCCCTCTGAAAAAACGTCACTTTTTTATAGCAAAACCAAAACAAATTGAAAAAATACAAAATAAATTATATGGGATTTTTTCAGTTACCTTAAGAACACTAGTTAAATAGCAAAAAAACAGACCCAAAAAGCTATTGCAAATTTTTTTGTTTATCAACAACAACACCAAGGTTGCAAATTATGGGGAAAAATTGCATTATGTTCCCATGGAATATCACCATTTATCCCTCCAAAAAACTAGAAACCATATTTTTTTTTTTTTTTTGTCAAACCTGCGTCATAAACAAGGTCTTTTTTTTTTTTTTTAACCCCTTATTTCCCCCCCTTCCATGAACATATTTTTTCAATATACTACACTGCAAGGGAGGGCCCCACTTACCAAATAACAAGGACATGTTGAGTTTACAATGCTTTTTGTTTTTTTTTTAATTGCTGCTCTATCCTACCCCTTGCCATAGATCCACCCATAAAAGAAAATCCTTGAACTTTAAAAAACAATTAGTAAAAAGGAATTGTGGCACCTTTTTGTTACTAAATTTTTGCCCCCCTTTTTGGCCCCTTTTTTTTTTACATTGCAAAAAAAGATTGGAACCCAAAATAAACCGGTCGTTTGTTACCGAACCGTTAAAAATTTTTGGCCCGCGTTTTGGGTTTTGCAGTGGCACACCGACTGTTTATGTGCAGAGATGGGGCGCTTTTTTTCTCCGTTGAAGACGGAGAAAAAGTCCATCTTCCCTTCACATTCCAACTTTGCACATATTCTGTTCCAAAAAACCGAAACCCGAAAGAAATGTTTGCAATTGTTTTTTTAATGTATTGTTTTTCAAGCCGCCCCCCCGGCGGAAAAACCGCCGGGAGGAATAGAAGCCCGTTGTGCTCGTTTGCGGACGGTTTTTCAGATGGTCTGCTAAACTGCAAACCGTCTGAAAAACCGGCCGCAAACCCGTGCCGTGGAGACATGCCCTTAGTTACGTCATTTTGAAGTCAGAGCTGTTTATAATTGCAGCTTTTATTTTACCTGGCATAGAGGAAGGAAGGCGACATTAGATATGGGAGCATGTATGATCTGAGAAACTTCTCCTGTCTCTGTGTAACTGTGGATGACTTCAGTGGGAAAGGTAATATAGACTTTTGATTATGCTATCACCCCCTTCCTTATCAGAGAGTATATTTGCTCCCTATAACATATGATGACCTTTTCTTTCTGAAAAAGAGTAAGAGGATAAACATTTGTTCATATCATCTCTCCTCTATGATCAAGGATTTTTGTTCTTTGTGTGATTTTTCTCAACAAGGATGTCTTCTTCTTTGTGTTGTTTGTTTTGAGTGGTTACATGGCAACTGCTCATGGTCTAAGCATATCAGCTGACTATGTTGCTCAGCCTTGGCTTATTGAGTGAATTGTCAAATTGTTAGCCTCTCTATAAACGCACCTAGTATGGCAGTATGTAGGGGTGTGAATAGTGGAGCTCTGTTCGTTTGTGTCTTAGTTTGTCTTCTGTCTATTTTCCAGTATATTTAATGAATCATTCCTAGTGCTGTAAGGTCAAGTTTGAATATAGTGCTTGTTCTTTGAGATTTGTTTGTCTTGAGGTTTTTGTTTTCGTAATTTTTTTAATTTGTAAACATTCATTCTTAGAATTGCCTTCTAACCCAGCCTAGCCTATCTCTTTTTTTTGCCCTGCTTTTGGAGTATATGAGTTCTAGAGCCATTTCTGTGTCAGGATAAGTTCATGTTAAGCACATATTTAGGATAACTTTTAGGGATATAATAGGGTCAGAGGGGTCCTGGTGCCAGAGACAGTTTTAGTGGAAGATTTAGTTACAGTGCTTCCGGTCATTTGTCATTTATTGTTATTCTGTGTCTGGATTGAACTCCCTCATAGAGATGCCACCAGTCATGTTCATGCCATCATCTGCCTTGCTATCTATCATCTAACAGTCAGTCCATCTAGTTTATTAGTTGATACACATTTCATATAATTATTGCATGCAACTTCTGGTTACCTACATTACTTAGTTCTGTTGTAGTTCTGAGTCCACCAGCATTGTATCACTGTTTCTAAGCAGCCTCCTAATCAAGCTCAGCTTTCTAATTCAAAAATCAATTAGGCTATGCACATCCATTTTAATTTTGAAAAACGTAAGCATAGGGGGCACCATAAAAAAGGCAATAGAAAACCCCTTCTAAACAAAAAATCAGTAGCACACTAAAAACTAAGTAAAACCCCTTCAAGGTTTTATAGGAAAAATTTTGGGAAAAGCATTACTCAAAGGGAAAATATAAAAACCTGGGACTCTTTTTTTTAAACAGTTTTAAACAAAGTTTTGTAAAAGCTCACCTCCAATAGTGCCCGGGGGGTTTGCCCCCCAAACCACTTCCAGGACAGCCCCAAAGATTTCGGGGCTGCCCCATTTGATGAGCATACCGCTAAAAACTATGGTGGAGCGGGACCCCTTTTCCCCAAAATTAAATGCAGGAAAATTTTTGGCCTGTAGTCTAAAAAAAGGGGATAACTGATTCATAGGGTCACTTCAATTTTCCTTTTGTGGTAGACAGAAACGGAAGGAGCCAACTATTTGGCATGGTAAAAGGGGGGGGGAAGGGAGTTTATTTTTTATTTTCATAGAGCAGAAAGGATGGGGGCCCCTTCCTCCCCAAAGGGGAAATGGGGGTGACCTACCTAGCTATCTAATGGGGGGCTATTTTAAAAAGGGGGGGGCCCTCCCCTAAGAAAAGTTTTAAACTCACCCTGCCTACCAAAATGGCTGCCCTACCTCCCAAAATGGGGGGATAACCAAACCGGGACCTAAAGGTGATTTTTACCTACCTTTTTTAAAATTCGGGGAACTACCTGTACCCAAGAGTTTTTTTTTGGGTAAAATAATCTCACCCCCTGCATAATGCCCAATAGAAATCCCCCTTCATCGAAACAGGGTGGGGTACTGAAACAGCTATGCTCTTCCTGTAGCAAAGTTGTCAATAACACAACACGGCAATGCAACAGGTTTTTTTGAAAACAGCCCAAGGTTTTTAAAAGTTTTTAACTTTTTTTTAACCCCCTTAACCCCGCGGGGGCACCGTTTTTTTGACGGGGGCCCGGGTGCGGGTCGTTTCTTTCTCACCCCGACGTCTTTTGACGTCCCCTGCAGACATGGGGGTTTGCGGGCCCCCCCGGTGCCGCAGCTGCCCCTGGGATCGGGGGCGGGAACCTACCACCCCCGCCCAGAGCATGTCCTAGGGCATCGGGGAGGGGAAAAGGAAACCTCCGAAGGAACCCGATGCTTTAAACCCTTTGATTGCGGGGGGTGCGAAAACCGCAGCGAAATAAAAGGGGAATCCCCTGCTCGTGGGGGTTTTACCCGGAACACCCCCGGTGACCCGACTAAGCCCCGGGGAAGGGCCCTGAAACATTCACTCGGGGGACCTAGCGTGGCCCCAGAGTTGTCTGTGTAAAAAGGCCAGGGGATTGGGGACGCACGTTTGCGGGTTCCTAATCCCGGGCCTTTTCCCAGACTGACACAGATTAGCATTAATTAGCCAATATGAATATGCTAATACATTACTAATTGAAAAAAAAAGGTTAAAAAAAATAAAAAAACAGTTCTCCCCTTCATGGGAGTAAAAAAAAAAAAAGTAAAAAAAAAACAAAAAAAAAGTGAAAAAAAAAAAAAAATAAAAAAAAATAAATAATAAAATAAAAATAAATTTAAAAATTTAAAAAAAAAATTGTACATAAAATTACAACCAAAAAAAAAAACCCTACACATTTTGGGGGTACCCCCACACGCCCCGTAAAAAACCCTTTTAAATTCCCCCTAACAAGTTATTAAGTGTAAATGTTAAATGGTAAAAAAAAAAAAATGAAAAAAAAAAAAAAAAAGGGTTTTTTGGGAAAAAAAAAAAAAAAAAAAATACTGAAATTTTTTTAAAATAAGTGTATTTAAAACCTATTCCCTTTTTTTAAAAGGTTTCAACTTTTTCTGAATAAAACACCTTCACCAAATTTCGTCATTGAAAAAATAAAAAAGTTTCAACTGTTTAAAATGCAAAGGGGGGCCAAAACTAAAAAAAAAAGGGCTGGTCATTAACTACTTTTCAGGAAGTTCCGGGCCTTTTTGGGGGTTTAAAAGGGGGATTTTTTTTCCCCAAATTTTTATAAATTTTTTTGCTTTTTAAATCCCCTGATTGCAAAGGTTATAAAGGAAACGGTTTGTGTTTAGTAGCTGTTTGCTATGTGTAGTATACCCATATTTTTTTTGGTTTTCTTTTGGGACTTTTAACCCATGTAGATTATTGGGGGCCCCTTAAAAGGGCTTTGCAAACCCAACCCCACAAGAAATAATTGGCCCCGTAATTGGGCCCCACCCCCTCCTTAAAGTGGATTTCAAAAATTTTACCAACCTTTTTTTTCTTTCATGTGGAATAAATTTATTAATCGGTAAGGGTTATTAAAACCCCCCCCCCCATTTTTGGGCTTTTGTCCCGTAAAGGCCCATACTCCCACCTATTTGAATGATTTATTATCCATAAGGTCCATACACTCCACTAATGTGGACTATTGCCCACCATGGGGCACATGACCTAAATTTGGGATAAGGGTTTTATCTTGTTATTTTTTTAATTTAAGGGTTTAAATTTTTTTAATGCAGGGTTTTTAGGAACTTAGAGTAAAGTGAACCTGTCAGCTATATCATGCTGCATAAACCATGGGCAACATAAAAAGCAAACAGGTTAAATAATATCATATTAATGTAATTTTACATTCCCCAAAAAAAGTAATAATTGCTTTTTTCCCGAATAAAAAAAAAAATTATTCCAAACCCTGTAATTTGGAAGCTGAATTTTAAATAATAATAATAATAATCAGAAAAAACAATAAAATCCTATATTTTCCTTGTTCACACTTGTCAGTAAAGTAGAGAACATAATAATAAATATTCCATACACAAAAATAAAATGGAAAAGATTACAAAAGAAAAAAACCCCCATCAGATGAAATTTTAATAAATTTAAAAACATTTTCAGACTGTTTTGATTTAAAACAAAGCGAAAAAAGCAAAAACATTTTTGTTTACACCCACAGTTTTATAATAAAAGCTCAATTTTAAAAATTTTGACCCGGAAAACCCCTTACCATCTTTTAATAACTAAAAGTACTTAAACCCCCTTGTTTTTTTTTTAGATAGTGTGCAGATAACTGTAAAACTCCAAAACCTAAAGGCAGATAAGTAGGTTTTTATTAATTTAACCCGCCACCTGCTCCATTACTTGGGGTAAAATTTAAAAGTTTTTTTTTTTCCTCCCAAAGGAAAAGAGGGACAAAATTTCTCTGTTTGCTTTTATAACCGTGGGACACTGGTTGAAACTTTTTGAACAATTCAAAGCTCATTTTTGATTTTTTTTCCACACACCCCGGGCCTAAACAGCTAATTTCAACTGGAATAGGGTTTAATTTTTCCCCGAAACCATATGGGGTTTTAAACATTTTAAAATTTTGGGCCACCCCGGGAAAGTCCAATTTTTTTTTTCCCTTTAATCAATGGGGGGCCCTTTTCCCCATTTGCCGTTAAGAGGCCCAAAAAATGTTTTTTTCTAATTTCAGGAAATGATAAGGGCAAAAACCCCGAATCCCCCATAAATAACAACCCCCTAAACTTAAAACCAAAAAAGGGTTAAAATATTGCAAACTAAGAAAAATTTTCCCTTAATCAGTCTCCCCCAAAGGGCAAATTTTGTCAAAGGGAAGAAAACGTTTTGGGAAAACCAAAAAATTTTTTTATGTATGCCCTATTTAAAAAGGGGAAGGGCATTTTCGCATAAAATTTTTTTTATATATAAAATATTTAATATATATATTTTAAAAAATATATATAAAATAATATTTTATTTTAAATATTAAAATACACTCAAACCCCCGGGGGCCACTTTATTAGGGACACCATGGGTGTAACGGGTTGGAAACCCCCTTTTTTTTTCCTTCAGAAAAAGCCTCAAATTTTTCGTGGCATAGATTCCGGGAAAAAAAAGGTGTTCAACGGGGCTCAATTGGAAACCCAAGGGGGCCCCAAAAGATTTCCAAGAAATATTTTTCCCCACAACCCCGACAACCCCCCAAACCCCCAACCTAAACCTTTTATAAAAAGGCAGGAGGGTCCATGCTTTCATGGGTTTTTTACGCCAAATTTTGAAACCCCCCTATACCAAACCCCAATTTCGCCCGCAAAAATCGAGACTCATCAACCCCAAAAGTTTTTTCCAATCTTCTACTGTCCAATTCGATTACTTGGGGGAAATTGGAGCCTCAATTTTTTTTGTTCTTAGCTGAAAGGAAATTTGGGACCCGGGGTGGGGCTTTGCTGCCTTTTTAGCCCCTTTTGCCTCCAAAAGTTCGCCGACTGGCGATCAGAGATGCTCTCTGCCCACCTTTTTGGGTTTAAATAAAAAGGGTGGCTAAATTTTAGTCATGTTGGCCCCTTTTCTATCACTCGAACCCTCTGGGCCCCTTTTCCCCCCTTTTTAAACCTTTTGGCATCAACCCCGGCATTTCCGGGCCCCCAGGGCTGCCCCTTTTAAATGGGGTGTTTTTTTTTTTTTCGACCATTTTTCTGTAAAAACCCAAGATGGTTTGCTGAAAATCCCGGGGGATCAACAGTTTTTTGAAAAACTCAACCCGGGCCCCTTTTGCACCAACAAAACCCTGGCCCCTTTTTAAAGGCACCAAATCCCCCCCTTCCCCAATTTTCTGAAAGCCCCGGGGTTTTTGGAAATGCAGGAGATTGTTCCTTGACCATGGGCCCAAATTCCTAAATGCACTGAGTTTTCCGCCCCCCATGTGAAATTTGGGTTTATTAGAAAAAAGTTTAAAGAGCAAGGGGAAAACAGGTGAGTTTTATATAAAAATATAATATATATATATTTTAAAAAAATAAATAAATATTTTTTTAATATAATATATATATATTATTTTAAAAATTTATTTCAATGGTGAAGCAAAAGTGTCCCTTTCCAAATTTAAAGAGGGGAAACAAACCCCATGAGAAGCAGTTCAGGTTTATAATACTTTTTTCTATATAAAATATTATATTAAAAAAAATATATTTTATATTATATAAAAAAATATATATTTTAATATATACATTGTAATACCTCCATTTAAAGCTTTGGGTGCCCCCCCTGGACTGTCAAAGGGGGGGCTTTCAACTCCCCAAATTTCCGGGCCCTTTTGGGAGAACAAATTTTCAAAAACCAACATAAGGGAAACCCCAAAAACCCAAACTTCTTTTTTCAACCAAATTGGGTTCAGGCCCTCTTTGTTCTTCAAAAACCATTTATAGTGCACGCCCCCAAAAAAAAAAGAATAAAAAAAAAATTCCCCAAAGCCATCTGGCCACTCACTACACATAAGTAGAGTGAACGGCCACAGCCACATAAGTATAATCGAGCACCACAAACACTCTACAATCATAGTCCAGTACACTGTTGAGGCTTCCCTCAAGCCTCTGGGATCTCTCTCCAAGCTCTCCCCTTTCCCATCCTGCTGCTCCAAATTTCCCAAAAGTAGAAAACCACCCCCCCTTGATCACCTGGAGTACCAGGCCTTTTGTAGGCCTCCAGGGACCTGCCAAAAGCCTGTTCTGGAGAACAAGGAGTAGACATATACCCAACACTTTGCCTGCTCCCAGAAAAGAGCTGCCCCTTTATCTATATATATGAAGGCGACCTCAAGGCTTATAGGCATATGGCACCAAAAAACAGAAATCTTGATTTAAAAAAGGCCCCTATAACAGTCCAGGATGGCGTCCTAAGCACAATGAGGCTTAATAATATATATATATAAATAATATTTATATATATAATATATATATAATATATATTATATATATACATATACATATATATATATAAAAATTATAATTGTGACTCCGTCAAAATTTTGGCCACCATCTTGGTTCGCCTGGGGGTTTCTTAGCTCGGGGATCGAGCTTTCGTAAGATGGAGGGGCACTCTGAAAAGGGCTTTCTTTACCGGCTTCAGCCAGTTTTTTTGGGGCACAGTATATAGAACACAAATAACCAAAACAAAACGAAATCCTCGGCCCCCCTACCCTTTCCCCTGCACAAAAATGTTCCCCTCCTATCTGGGGGTCTGAACCTACTGCCCAGCACCACCAATAACACCAGTACAGTAAGTTCACACGACTCCACCTCTGGGGCAAGAACCCCTTCCCCTTGCTCCACTGCTGCTCCACTTCAACAGCGACCACCCCCCCCTAACCCTGCGGGTTAAGGGCTTTTATGCAATCCAGGGAGGACCCAAAACCCTGGCCTTGGAACAGGGTGCGGCCTCCCACCCAACGCTATGACCATCCGGGGAAAGGCAACCCATCACTAGCCACATAGCAGCCATACTAACTACCTGTGTCAGTAACCTAGGGTTACTGAGGCTTAATGATTGCCTTCCCCCACCGAAGCCAGGACTTCGGTGGCACAACCCTGCGACTTCCTAATGTCTCTCTGCCACATATCCCCCCTTTTGATAAAGGCCGCAGGTCTTTCTCACCTTGCACCACCTTTCATCTGGGGTCAAAACATCTGCACAGCGGAGCCCACTTACATAACTCACCCTGTCCTCTGTATCCCTGAACAGAAACCACACTCTTCTCATCCGTTTGCCTGCTCCCTACTGAAGGCAAGCCACCTTTCCCATCATAACACTGGGACCTTTCCACACTCTTTCTCACACTGATTGTCTTATTGTCCTGAAGCTCTGGATCTGTATGAGAGCTAGATTTCCTCCCATCACAAGGCCTCTGGTCCTCACTGAACAACTCCTGACCTTGGAGCTCAGCTACATCTTCTGCACTAGCACTTCCTGTGGCACAATGTACTTCCATGCCTCCCATAAACCTGCAAGCTAGTAAACACAGGGTTATTACAGACAATTGCTCCATCTAGGTCCTCCCTAAAGGGTTTATCTCAGCCTCCTTCCCTGGGTCCCTTTTTATAATGCCTGAGGACTCACTTCGTCCACCCATACATTTAACTCACAAAAGCAGGAAGACCACCTTCACGGTCTGTTTCCTCCCCTTCATGCACTACACTTGCTTGACTACAGAGGTCACTGGCACTCACTTGAGCTTTATAACCCACAACAGGTATCTGACCTGTGCTGCCCATCTCAGCAAGCTTACGTTTTACTACAGGGGCTACCAACCCTGCATGTTCTGCAAAACAGACCTCTTCACAATCAGCAAGCATTCTAATAATATCAGAGTCACCACTGGCAAACTCTGTAGACAATTTGTCCACCACCATGACATTACCTGGCACCTCACCAGTGTCAGAGGACACCTTCTCCAGTGCACACTTCTTACTGGCACTTTCTAGCAACAGACACTTTGCATTCATGGGTGGAGATGTGTCCTTCACATCCCCTATAGCCATCTCTAAGGGAGAACTCTCAGCTCCTATCGGGGATACTCCTACATCTTTCTCAACCTCAAATTCACACAATGAGCAGACAATGGAGACAATGGCAGACACATTTAGAAATGGGATATCAGTCATAGCATCCCAGCCACCCTCCTTCTGATCCTCCCACTTAGACACCAAATTGGCTGTGTTCACAATAGGCAACTCAGTGACACGTTTAACACCAATAGCTCTAGCGGGTATCTGGCTGCAAATGGCACCCACCTATAGGTCGCCACAAACCACAGAACATACTACCTCTGTGATACTGATACTAGTGTCCTCCATAACCTCTAGGGAGAATTTATCAGCTGCCTCAGAAAATGCACCTCTTTACCCCCTAGGGATTCAGACACGCCACCTGCCCTTCACTATGGGTTAAGCATACACCCACCTCTGTGGTGTCTAGCAGCTCACTCTTCCCATTACCACTGTCACTGTAGTCTCTGTGACCATTGCAGTAAACACTACTATAAATATAGCCAACACTGGGGCAGGTGACCTCAGGTGCACTACAGGTCTCAGCACGATCTTTCTCTTCATTCCCTGAAGGGTCACAGTCTGGATTTTCATCACAGATAAACTTCTCTAAAATGCACTGACCAGGACTGCACACAAAATCTGCCTTGGCACTGTTACGAGTGGCGCCGCAGCCCGTGGTCCGGGCTGCAGGCGCACTCGTTCTCCTGTAGCGCAGCCTGAGCCTGGTGCCGGTGGCGCCGTGTCCCGTGAGCGCACCCGCTCCCGCAGGCGCCCATCCTCACTTGACCGCGGTCCTGTCTGTGTTCACGGCCGGAGTGCGCGCCCCCGCTCCTTAGGGTGCGCGCGCACCGGCTCTGTCAAATTTAAAGGGCCAGCACGCCGATAATTGGTAGCACCTGCCGCTGACCCTATATTAACGCTCCACCTCTTTCTGGCCCTCGCCGATTCCATAGTGCCTTTACCTATGTGAGGAAGCCTTTGTTACGTTCCGGTTGCCATTCTCGTGTACCAGTCCTCTTGGCTTACGTTTCCCGACCACGAACCTTTGCCGCCTGCCCTGACCTCTCTGCCTGTCTCCGACTACGAGTTTGCCTGCTGATTCGGTACTGCGTCATACCTTGGCTACCACTGCAAGCAAGTTACATCAGGGGTAGCGACCTGCCATCGCTTGTGGTGGCCCAGTGGGTCCACAACCTTGGACCATTACAGGCACATGTTTTCTTTACACAGGTTTTTCCATCACTCCTATCTGAGTAATCACCATCATTACACTGTAGATCTGACACACTACAGCATCCACCCCACCACTGAAATGGAGACTCTTCACAGAGGGTTTTGTCTTCAGGGTCACTAACCAGTACATTCACCCTCATAGTCTCGTCATCCATGGTAGCAGAGCCCTCATATCCAGGGTTTGCCTTCTCCCTTCCAGGCAATGCACCAGCTGTGTTCACACCAGGCCACTCAATCACCTTTTCCACCACAGCAGAGCACACCTGATTACTACTGGCGACCACATCAGCTCCACAGGGAACTGCATTGACAGCACAACTTTCAGGATTGCTATCAATCCCCAGACATACCGTACCTGCACACATTGTGCTATTACCAGCCATAACCTGCAGGGGCAGACCTGAGCTGCTCTCTGCTACAGCACCTTTAGCCACTTGTTCACACAGAGATGCAGTAGCTGGAGCTAACTTTGTGACCCAGCACCCCTCCCCCTGCTCAGGCTGTGTGAACTGCTCATGGATCACAGGCAGGTTAGCTATATTATTGGCATTTTCAATAGACACCATGGCGTATATTTCATAACCATTAAGTTCATCCGACTCTGCAAGTCCATTAATAGCCCTACTGCTCTCCGGACTCCTCTGGCTTGTCAGCATATTCGGACCTCCGTTTAGCCCAGCCAAGTCCTCATACAGATCATGTACATGACCTACAGTCCCACCTTGGTAACCACATGCATCCTGGGCTTGATAGATAGTCTCAAAACCCGTTTCATAAATAACAGGAACAGTCTTACCAGGTATGATGTCAGAGTTCAGTCTGAACCTCTCCTGCTCACTGTCCATGTCAGCCATGGGTGGGGCTGCATCCACCTGGAACTCCCAGGCTTGTAGCTGCATCCTCTCTGGCCTCCTTCTGAGAGGACAATCTGGAGCACAACTCTCTGCTCTGTGGCACGTCCAGCACGGCTCCCTCTGCTGGATGGTGGTAGCTGGCTCCTCTTGATGAATGTGGATGCCTGTGGCAAAGGTATCACGCAGGTCCCACTGCAACTTGGCCTCTCCAGACGAGGACACACGCTTTCTTGGACTACAAGGCCTCCTGGCCACAGGACATTCCCTCATGTCATTATCAGGTTGGTTGCCCTCGGCAACAGTCTTCCAGCTTTTTGGCTCTGCATTCCTCTGCACAGAAACAGTTCTGGTTAACCCCAGACTTGCCAGAATCTGCGCTTTTAGCTTGGGGTATTCTCTAGTGTCCTGCAGGGACATGTCGCAGTACACCTTCTGGGGTTTGCCAGTTAGATAGAGCGCCAGGACATCTGCCCACTGCTCTGGAGGTAGCCTCTCACTCACTGCCACCCGCTCAAAATCTGCGAGGAAGACCTCCACATCTTCCCCTGTGGTCATCTTCAACATTGCCTTTTGTACAGCCCGTCGGGCTCTCACGTCATCCTCTGGGTTCTCCCTTGGTGACACAGCCTCTCTCTTGGTATTCAGCTGTGCCTGGAGCCTCAGATTGCACTCTCGCTGATCTGCTATCTGCTGGGCCCACAGCTTGTTCATCTCCTGCTGCTGGGCGGGGGCCTGCACCAACTGGGCCAGCAGCTCCTCCATGGCAAACAAACTTTTTAAGCAGCAGTAACAGCCTCTTTTAACAATGAACAAAGTCTCTTGCACACACAGTCAGGCAGCTGTCCCTTTAACTTTCAGTGCAGCACCACTTCACCTGTGCCAATTCTGCTCAGTTCATGCCATTTATGCCCATGGCATCCTCCACCAAATGTGACGATTCACTTACATTTTGGCCACCATCTTGGTTCAGCCTGGGGGTTTCTTAGCTTCGGGATCGCCGCTTTTCGTAAGACGGATGGCACTCCGACACAGGCTTCCGTTTATCCTGGCTTCAGACAGATTTATTGAGGCACAGTATATAGCACACAAACAACCAAATCATAAACAAAATCTACGGCCGTCTAGTCACTACCTACACATAAACATTCCCTCTCTACTCTGGGGGTCTGAACCTACTGTCCAGCACCATCAATATACACCAGTACAGTATGTTCACACTGATCTCCAACCTCTGGGGGCAAGAGCCCTTCACCTTGGCTCCACTTCAAACAGCAGACCGCGCCCCCTTAACACATGCAGGTTAAGGGCTTTTATAGCAATCCAGGGACTGGCCCAAAACCTGGCCTGGAACGTGGGGACGGCCTCCCACCCAACGTTATGACCGTCCCGGGAAAGGCAACCCATCACTAGCCACATAGCAGCCATACTAACTACCTATGTCGGTAACCTAGGGTTACTGACGCTAAATGGTTGCCTTCCCCCACCGAAGCCAGGACTTCGGTGGCACGTACGCCACCTAGTAGCAGAACCCAGATCTAATCACTGCTATTACCGGCCGGCTGCCATGGTGTTCATCTCTTCCTCCCTCCTCCTTCCTGTCATTATAGCTCATGTCTGCTCACACAATGCCGTTCCCTGATCCATTTTGTGGAGGATGCCTGCTCCGAGTCCAGGGACTGGACACTGCACAGACGCGTCGGGAGAGCAGTGTAATCACTGCGTCTTGCCACGTACAGTGATGTTGCTGGTGCTATAGTAGTGGAGGAGGAAGAGGAGCAAGGCTGCAAAAGACAGCCCTGAGCGGACCTAGGCTACGTCCACACAGCATTGTCAAAATTCCATCCCAAATCCGACAGCATTTTGGCATAACTGGACCCCGGCAGGACTGCGTTTTAGTTGCAGATTTTGTTGCTTCGTATGTTCAATGTACATTGCTGACCACAAATCCGAACAGAATCTGTCAGAATATACAACATGTTGCATATTCTGCCGAATTTTAAACCCGACGATAAAATCCTTGATGTATATGCTACAACATGGATTTTTCATTGCTGTCTATGCAGCACAGTGTACTGTCAGATTTTCAGCACATTTAAAATAATGAATCTGCCGGAAATCTGATGTTAAAGGTATGCTGTGTAGACATAGCTCCTCGTCCCCTCAAATTCCTGCTGAATGCAACACAGCACAGGGGCAGCCCCATCAGTTGTATGTTACAGGCTGGCAGACAAACGACAATTATGTCTACCCTATCTTATGCGGGATAATTTTACATAACTGCAGACCGATTGCCTGCTCTGTGGGTCAATTTTGTATATATATATATTGCTTAAAGTTGAAAACAGAAGTTTACATACTCCAAACCTTTGCGCGATAAGTCCCTTTGTAATGTGCCAAATACACTTTTAAGTGCGCCAAAGATTTGGGGCGTCCTGGGGGTGTGCCGCACCACATTCATAGGATTAGACACATTTATGATTCTCTGAAGCCAAATCTAGGTGCAGAACAGTTAGAACAGCCAGACCTAGTTATAGGTGATGCCTGAGTCAGACTTGTCATATTGGCACTAGACTTCACCTGTATGTATGACTTGCAGAGGAATAGCTTCATACATTCTGGTGCATTCTACACTGCCTTAAAGCTATTTAGAACTAGCCTGTCCGTGCCTAGATCATACATTTTGCCTTTTGTAACCAGTATGCTTCGGGTCATTGTCCATTTTGAAGAACCATTTCCGACCAAGCTTTAACTTCCTGGCTGATGTCTTGAGATGTTGCTTCTATATTGCCACATAATAACTTTCCTCATGATGCCATTTATTTTGTTAAGTGCACCAGTCCCTCCTGCAGCAAAACAACCCCACAACATGATGCTGCCACCCGTGTGTTTCACAAATGGGATGGTTTTCTTAGGCTTCCAGGCTTCTCTCTTTTTCCTCCAAACATAACAATGATCATTATGGTCAAAAAGTTAAATTTTAGTTTCGTCAGACGATAGGACATTTCTCCAAAAATGTAGGTCTTTGTTCCTGTGTGCATTTGAAGGCATTAATCTAGCTTTTATACTGTATGTCTCTTTTGGAGAAATGACTTCTTCCTGGGAGAGTGGCCTTTCAGCCCATGTTGATTTAGTACTCATTTTACTGTGTATAATGACACAGTCTTACCAGCTTCCGCCAGCATCTTCACAAGTTTTTTAGCTTTTTTTCTTGGGTTGAAATGCACATTTCGGACCAAAGCACATTCATCTCTGAGACACAGAACCCGTCTCCTTCCTGAGCGGTATGATGGCTGGACATTTCTATCTTGTTTGTACTTGCATATAATTGTTTGTACAGCTGAACGAGATACCTTCAGGTATGTTGAAAATTGCACCTAAGGATGAACCAGACTTGTGTAAGTCCACAATTCTATTCCTGGTATCTTGGCTGATTTATTTATACTTTCTCATGATGTTACACACAAAAGTAGTGTGTTTCTGGTGTGCAATTAAAATACATCCACCAGTATGTCTAATTAACTAATTAACAAATGTTATCAATAAATCAGACGCTTCCAAGGACATGACATCATTATATGGGCTGTACCAAATTGTTTAAAGGCATAGTAATTCTGGTGTACGTAAACTTTTTTGAAGAAAGTAATAAAAATGCCTTAAAAAAATTATCTCTCATTATTCTGGCATTTGGTAAATATAATTAATTTTGGTAATTCTAATTGACATAAAACGGGTAAGGTTTATTCTGATTTCATGTCAGATAGTGAGAAATCATGCATTTTGGCCCTTTTATAAGTGTATGTAAACTTCTGGGGGTCAATGTTATGAAACTGACCCACAGAGCTGACAATCCATCTGCACTATAAATATAAAATACACACAGTGCTGATCAATATTATAGAACTGCAGACTGATGTAATTTACATATATACTACTGACCCAAGAGCTGACAATTAGCCTGAAGTTCTATAATATTGATCACATTTTTGATTTCCGTTTTATAGAATAAAAAAATTTTTTATAAACACTGACCACAGGCTGCAGTGTGCATTTAAAGAAAAGGCCCGTACTGTCTCCTCCCAAACCCAGCCCGGGACGAAAAAAGACAGCATCCAGGTTGCTGGTACATCATAGCCCACAAATGCATTGTGACGCAGACTGACATTGCAATGAGACCAGCACAAGCAAAAGCTATGTCGTTTTCCCCTTTTGTATAACATCGACGATCGTTCTAAAAATCCGTTCGGGGGAAAGTTTTTAAAAAAGTGTGAAAAAGTAAAAAAAAAAAGTGAAAAAAAGTAAAACAAAAAACAAAAAAAAATTAAATAAAAAAACGTAACCCCGCCCATACCTTTTTCAAATCCAAAACCCATAAAAAAAGATAAAAAAAAAAAATAAAGTACCCATATTTGTTATCCCACGTGCGGACAACCACCCTAAAAAAATTCTGTCACATTAATTAACCCGTACGGTGAACGGCGTAAAAAAAATCCAAAAAAACAGTCACAGAATTGAGCAAAAAGTCATCAAAAACTTATATCAACACCAAAGTGGTGCCCTAAAACGTCATTCATCCCCCCAAAAAAAAGTCCTTACCAGCTCTGTATACGGAAAAAATAAAAATTTTGGCTTCAGAGATGTGAAAGAAATATTGTTTTAACACAATAAAAAAACTTTAAAAAAAAAAAGTGCTTCCAATAAAAAAACTATAATTGGGTTATCACCATAATCTCTCAACCCACAGAGTAAAACTAAATTGTCAGGATACTGCACAGTGGCCTATTGAAAAAAAAATAAAAAACACTGCTAGGATTGCGTATTTTTTTCACCCGCCTTCCAAAAAAGCGGATTTTAAAAGCGTCTAAAATTTGCCCCCAAAAATGATCCAAAAAAAGTCAACTCACTTGCAAAAAAGAAGTTCCTATACAGCCCGAAAAAAAAAAATAAAAAATGTTTGGGTCTCAGACTATGGCCATGCAAAAACGTGTTTTCCTCTTCGAATAAAAGTGTTTTTATTGTGTAAAAGCAGTAAAACATTAAAACAATATAGAAATTTGAAATTCAAAATGCCTCACAAAAACCTTAAAAAAAAGGGTTTTAAAACATCACATGCACCCCCTAATGGACCATAAAACATCAAATATCTCAAAAAAACAAGCCCAAACCGCTTAGTTTTAAAAAATTTTTTAAAATTATGGCTGTCAGAATAGGAAACATAAAAACGCAACTTTTTATAAACTCACTTCTATTGTGTAAAAGTAATAAAACATAAAAAAATATATAAAATTTTAGAATTGTTTTTGTTTCCGGGCCCCCATAGTAAAGGGTTTTCCTGTCTTTAAATTTGTTTGTTAATACTGGGAAAAAAAGAAAACCCAAAAAAATGGCGGAAATGCGTTTTTTTCCCCCATCTTCATGGCCCAATGTTGAAAAAACTATGGAACAAATTTGAGACCCAAAATGCAAAAAAACCCCCCCCCCCTTTTGATGGTTTCCCCGGGGGGTTGTTTAATCCCAAAAAGGGGAACTTTGGGGAAGGGGTTTTTACCTGTTCTAGTACTTTTGGGGTTTGCAGATTCGACATGGGGGCCCAAACCCCCAAACTGTGCTCCAAAAAACCAAATAATTTTTCCCCCTTTTAAACCCCCGCATGGCCCAAAAAGCAGTTTACACCCAAACCCAAAAGAAAGGGGATTGCCGAACTTTGGGAAAAAATTGGTTTAAAACAATTTGGGATGCAAATTTTTTCCCGGGGTTCCTTGCAAAAAAAAAAAACCTTTTTTAGTAAAATTGCAGATTTTGGAAATTTTTTTTTTTTTTATTTTAAGCCGAAAGCAAAAAAAAATTTGTGAAAAAACCTGGGGGGGTCGATATTTTTCATGCACATGGGGATATATTCCAAAAGGGGTTATTTCCAATATGGGGTCTTTTAAGGGGGTTTATTGGGGTTTTAGCACCTTAATTTTGCCCCTGAAAGGGCCCCCCCAAAAAAAATTAAAGAAAATGAGACCCGAGTCCGGTGGGTCCACCCCTTTCTGGGTTTGGGGTTGAGCCAAATAGCGCACTGGGCCCAATATGGATATTTTGAAAACTTTTCGGTCACTATGTTCCCGGAATAATTTAAAAAAAATTTTAAAAACTGCAAAAAAATGAAAAATTTTAAAATTTTACCTCCACTTTGCTTACATTTTTGTGAAATATGTAAAGGGGAACAAATTCTTAATGTTTTTTTTAAATACTTTTAAGGGGGGTGTTTTTTAGAGGGGTATTTTTTGGGGTATACAACAGGGCCACTCAAAGCCATATCAGAACTGGATGGTCCCTAAAAAAATCTATTTTGAAATTTTCTTGAAAATGTGAAAAATTCTACAATTTCTAAGCCCCTTAAATTTTGGGGAAAAAAAAAAAAAAAATTTAAAAAAAAGTTCCAACCACAGAGACTAGGTAGATGTAGTTATAAATATTTTGAGTGGAAAAAACTATTGTCTTACATGCAGAAATTTTTTTTACCTTTGAAAATTGCAAATTTTTTGCAAATTTTCTGATATTTTGTATTTATCACAAAAAAACAAGGACTTTTTGGACCAAAATGTATTTTCTAACTTAAAGCACAATGGTCCACGAGAAAACAGTCTCTGAACCACTTGGATAGGTGAAAGTGTCAAAAAGTTATTCTCACATAAAGTGACACATGTCATATTTTAAAACCAGGGCTCTGTCAGGAAGAACAAAACTAGCTCCGGCGGTAAGGGGTTAAAGGAATTTTACAACAAAGGAATTTCATGCCTGGTTTCTCTTACTTCAGCTTTCAGTGTGTTCAAAAGGGGGCTTGTATGATTTGTTTGAACTGCACATCATATGAACCACCAGGGTTGACATTACCAAGTCTTCCCCACAATGTGCTCACTCTAATCAAACAAAGGTCTGTTTATATATAGAGTTTTGAGTAGCTACAATTTATATGAGTGGTTAGCACTTCTGCCTTTCAGCATAGGAGTCTTAGGTTAAAATCCATACAGTAACTAAACATGTGGATTTTTTTCTCAATGCACATACTTGATTTAGGTTTCTTTTTCCTTTTTATTTATTTGCACAATTTGACTAATTAATAAGGAGTACAGAGGACAGAAGTAGAATGACAGTACCTGCAGTTTAACACATGTAGGTGATTAATAAGCAGTAAAGAGACATGGTGTAGCTGTCTGAGAGGAGAAGTGATGTCTTGGGATGTGCGGCCAGGACTGAGGAGCTCTTGTCACTGTTTGTATCCACAAGCAGCTAAAACAAAAATTGTAAAGAATTTTTATAGCGATGAATGGTGAAAATATTTATTATTTAATTTGTGTCATGGCGGCCGCGGGCGCCGCTGCCCCTGCGGCCGTTCCCCTGCCTGATGAGGGCTCGGCGCGGGCATCGCGGGCACCCGCGACCGTCCCCGTCCCCACGCCGGCTCTCTTACCTGGCCGCGCTCCGGTGCACGCCGCTCCTCTCCGTCCCGGCCGTCGTGCGCATGCGCGCCCCCGACAGCTGGTCTAGATTTAAAGGGCCAGTGTCCCGGTTTGATTTGGCTTTGTGCCCGGGCACTGGTCCTATATAAGGGTTACGCCCCCAGCGCTCTGTGCAAGAACGTTTGGGTGTGCGTTAGTTGAGCTTTGTGTGGTTTTTAGTGTCCGTAAATTTATTACCAGTGGGACCAGTCCACTTGCTACGTTTCCTGACCTTGACTGTTTGCCGCCTGCCCTACCGTCTGCCTGTTTCTGACCACGAACCTCTGCCGCCTGCCCCGACCTTCTGCCTGTCCCCGACTACGCCTTTGGTTTACGTTTGTTTCCACGCAATAACCCCCGGCCGCCACCGCAAAGGGAAGTCCACGTCAGGGGTAACGACCTGGTAGCCTCACGCCGCAGCAAGTCCATCCCGCTTTGCGGCGGGCTCTGGGGAAAACCGGGGCTACTTAGATTCGTTCCCTGGCGTGGCTTAACTATCATCCTTGGGGGTGTTCCAAAGAAAACCCCAGAAACCCGCATAAAAACTGGCCCAAAGGGTTTTCCCCAAGGGGGACCCCCCTGCCCGAAAATCCGGGACGTTGCCCAGGCCCTTTGGGCCCCCCAGAGTCCCCGTAACGACCACTCGCGGCCAAAGATGCCCCGAAAACCCTTTCGGCCCGGCCCTACCTTTCCCCCGCAAACTGCTGCCGTCCCCGCCTCACCTGTTTTTTCCTGCAGCCTCGGGTCTTTTCCGCCCCAAAATCTGGGGCCTTCCCCCGGGGATTTTGCCGCTTCCCCCTCGCTATGATTTGGGGACCCCAAAATGCAAAAGGCTTCATCAAATCAATGCCCCCATCCACATCGTATCTTGGGTCATCCCTTTCCTACCTTTAGCGGGCCCCAAAAATGGCTTTCAAATTTTTACCTCCCCCATCGGGAAAAAACCCTGGGCCCGGGCCAAAACCCCGTTTTTGGGACCGTGGGAAACCGCAACGGGTAAACGCAAGCCTTTCCCCAGGGGGTTTCCCCCACCATTTGAAGGAAAACCCGGTCGCCCTCTCCCCCTGGCCCCCGCCCCCCCGTCAGGGCCCACCCCCACTGTGGGACAGTACTTTGGAAATTTCCCCAACCCTTTGCCCCCAAAAAACTGGGACTGGGAAACCCCCCGAGGCTCGGTTTGGGAACGTTCTGGCAAGGCCCCCTTTCCGGGGCGCATTAAAATAGCTCCGGGGGGTTTTGGGAAAACCCGGCCCCACCCTCGCTGGGTGAATTGGGGTTCGGTTGGCCCCCCCGGGTAGAATCCGCTTTTTTGAAAAAACAACAGGAAATCCGCCTCCAAACGCGAGCCTACTCCCACAAAAAAGCCGGGTACCCTCGCCTACTCCGCTTTCAACGCCCCCTTTCCCCCCCCCCAAAACCGGGCCAAACGATCAAAGAGGGCGAGGGCCCCTGCAGGTTTAAAGGGCTCCCTTTGACCCCGGAGGAACGCTCAAAAGCGACCCTGAGGCAAATTTTGCACTACCTTGGGGGGTTTTTTAGCCACTTTTAAAGGGGGCTGTCCCCATGCCCGGGGGAAAAACCCCCCACCTAAAGGGTCACAGGGGAAAGGCCCTCCCCGGGTCGGGGCGCCCTTTTTCCCCCCCTGAAACCCCTTCCTGTTCTTAAAGTGGGAATTTTGCCGGGGGGCACCTTTCAAAGGGCACCGCCTTCCTGGAAACCCGGGGGCCCCCTGGTAAAATTTATCACCACGCGCTGGGGTCCCAACCGGCTTTTCAGTGACCTCCCCTCAATAAACCCAATGTTTTTTCTCCTCAAATCAAGGACAAAACCTCAAAGGGTGCCATTTTTGGGTTTTTTTGGGACGGGGCCCCCATCCCCCAAAACGGGCGGCCTACAAGCCCAGGAAACCCCCCTTTAGACAAATTTGTACTTTTCCCTCGTTCCTCTTCCGGGGAACATTATTCTTTTTGGGCCCCTCCCCTGGTTAAAAAAGAGCTTGGGGCCCCCGAACTCTAAAAATGAACACAGGTTTGAACAAACCCTTTTGGGGCCCCCCCAGCCCCCTCTTTTGCCTTTTTTGGGCGCTTTTTGGGCCCCGCCCCAGGGGGTTCCCTCCCCCTAAACCGACCCACGAAGTCTCTGCCAGGGGCCCGCCCTGCTCCTTACCAAACTTTCCCCCAAAGTGTTTTTTCCTGAAAGGGGCAGGGTGAAACTCTGCCCCTCACCGGCCCTTTGATTGGGCCCCCAAACCCCACCCCGCAACCCCGGGACAACTTCCTCCCCGAGGCAGAGTGGGACCCCCCTTTCCGTTTTTCCCGGGGAAAAAAAGCCCCTTCCCAAAGGATATTCAAGAGAATCTCGATTTAAAGAAGTCCTTATTGCAAAGGTATTTAACTTCCCCCTGTTGTCTTCCCCCTTGGGGGGGAACCGGAAATTTTTTCTTCGTCGAAAAAAAGATGAAAACCCCCCGGCCCTGTATCCGATTTAATTGGGCGGCCTTAAAAAAATTTAAACCCTAAAAAAATCGTTAAACCCCCCTGCCCCCTGATACTCGAGTTTTTAAAACCCCCTACTGCGCAAAGAATTTTTTTTTAAACTTTGGGCCCCTTCGCTTTACTTTACAATCTTGGGTCCGCCCTCCGGGAAAAGGTAAACCCCATTTGGGAAAAAAGCCTTTAACACCCTTTGGTGGCCCCTTCGAATATCTCGTCATTCATTTGGGCCCCTGCAACGCTTTCCCGGGTTGTCTTCCAAACCTTCGTTTTAAAGGGGAATTTTTTCGGGATCTTCTATAGTCTTGGTATAGTCCTAACCCTTTGGGCAAAAATTTTTCATATATTCCCAGACCCCAGAGACTTCCCCCGTCACCCCTGTCCCCCCCAGGGGCCCCAGACGTCCCCCCGAAACCACCAAATTTTATGCCAAGTTGGAAAGTGCCTGTTCGAGCCACCTCCCTGCCCTTTTTAGGTACATCATGGGCGACCGAGGGGCCCCCCAAAATGGAAACCCCCCCAAGCTTCTCTGCAGTCCCCGCAGTGGGGGGGTGGCCATTTGGGGCCTTTTGGGCCATCCAGCTTTTTTAGGCTTTGCCCAACCCATTTTTCAGGGAATTTAAATTTCCCCAAGTTCCCCCTCTCCCGGTTTGGGGTTTCCAAGGTTTGGGCCCCCACCAACAAGGGTTTTTTCGACCCCCAAGTCATGGGCCCCCGAGGCCCAAGAGGCTTTTAAAAAAAGTTTCCCGGAAAAAAACATTTGCCTCCTCTCCTGTTTTTCCCTTTTAGGGCCGGAAACCCCCACCCCCCCGTTTTTCTTTTAAAGGGCGACGCCTCCTCAGTTGGTTCCGGGCCGTTTTTTCTTTTAGAAACCCTCCTGGGGAAATTGGGGGACTTTTGGGAATTTTTTTCTCCAAACCTTCACTCCCCGCCCCAACGCAAATTTCACTATCGGTTTGGAAAACGGGGAAATTCTTTCTTTTAAAGTTGCCCCAGAAGAATGGCCTCCCCTTGGTGGGGGGGGCTTCATCTTTCCCCTAAGAACCCCACTGACCATAAAAAAAATCTTTTTATATCAAAAATCGCTCACGATTTTAAAACCACGTCAAGCCCCGGGTCACTTTTTCTTCGGGCCCCTTTTTTGATTTCCTCCTACACTTCCACCCGGGTTTAAAAAAAAAGTCAGGGGAAACCCCCCTCTAAAATTTTCCCCCGACACGTGGGGCTTGGAGCCACCCCGCACAAAATCATTCCCCCCGGGGAAAGGCCCTTTTTTTCGGGGAGCTTTCCCGTTTTGGGCCTTCAAAGTTTAAAACCCCCCTGGAAGAAACCCATTCCCCTCCTGCCTTTGGGGGCCCCCGAAAACCTTAAAAAAGGGAATTCTTTTCAAACAGCTGGCCATCCTGGGGCGCAAATCCGACAACTCATCTCAGTACTATTGGTGGCCCCCCTCTCCATTTTAGAAAAGTTTTTAAAACTTTGGGCTTTCCTGTACCCCCCTGTGCCCGGAACAAATTTTCCCCGCCTCAGACCCGCCGGGGCCTTTCTTTCCCGCCTTCCCAAGGGCCCAAAAAAACCTTGGTCCCATATTGGGAAAGGGGTTTTGTCCCCTGACCTACCGCCCCCCAAAAAGAAACCAAAGGGCAAATTGGGGGTGGTTGACAAAATTTTTCAAAATGGGTTCCCCTTATTGCCCCCTGCCTGGGATACCCTCGGGAAAACCCCCCTTTCCCACCCTTTTTCCACCCCATCCCCTTTTGCTTTTCATGGGCCCCCCCTTTTCAACATCCCTTCGAAAGGGGGTCCCTTTGTAAAACTTTAAAATTTTGGCGGGGTTTTTCTTTTGGGGGGGTTTTTCGGGTTCAGCTGGGCTTTTTTCCCGCCTAAACCCCCCTCAAAACCAACGGCAGTGGGAGGGTCCAACCCAATTTTTTAGGCACCCATCTGCGGGAATTTTTTTGTTTCCCCCCCTCAGGATTAAACCCGGTTTTACCTTTTTCCCCCGGGCGAATTTTTCATAAAAAATTCCCTAGACTCAGAGTCCCCCTTTGGGGCCGCTCCCCTTTTTTTTTTTGTTTTTGGTTTCATCCCCGCCCGCCTCTCCCCCTAGCCATTTTGTGTCCCCGTTTTTGCCGTATGGCCCCAATACAACTAAAATCAATCTGGCAGGTCTCTCGCCAGGGTCTTTTTCGGGCTTCCACTCTACTAAATTCCCGAAACCCATAGGTATCCGGGGACCTCCCCCCCGTAATTAAACCAGGTGATTTGGGGTTTTTGGGTATTGGCCCCAATTTTTTTTTTTCATCCGTTTTAAAAGGTTAACCCGCTACAAGTTGGGCCCTAAAGTAATTTGGGCCCCCTTTTTTGGTTTTTCTTCCGGGCACTTAACTTTTTTCTCCTACAAGCTCCGCTTTTCCCCGCACTCTGCGTTTTCCCCAAAAACCTTCCATTCTCGCTCCTCAAACCTGGGGGTTTCTGAAAACGCTTCTCCCCCCTGGGGTCTGTTTTCGCCTCCTCCCCCGTGGGCCCAAAAACTGATTAAAACTTTGGGGGTCAAAAGGGGGTTTCTGGCCCCAGAAAACAGTTTAGGGGGAAACGGGTTTTTTTATTTATCGACGGGAAAAGGGGTTTTGGGGCCCGGGGACGTTTTTGGGAACCGGGGAAAACCAACCCCTCACCAAACTCCTTGCGGGGGTTCTAAAAAAAAGGGGGGAGAAACCCAAGGGGGGGTTTCTGGGCATGGGGGGCCCGCCGGGGACCCTGCCCCTTCGCCGTTTCCCCCCCCGCTTTAGGGGGGTTTGGTTTCGGGCATCGCGGGCACCCCCCTACCGTCCCCCGTCCCCAAGGGGCCGGGTCTCTTTCCTGGCCCGCGCTCCGGTGCCAGCCGCCCCCTCCTTTCCTCCCCGCCCTGTCCCGGGGCCAATTGGGGCGCCCCCAAAACGGGGCGCCCCCAAGACAAACTGGGCCAAAAATTTTAAAAAGGCCTTTTCCCGGGAATTGGCTTTGTGCCGGGCCCCTGGTCCTATATAAGGGGTTTCGCCCCCACGCTCGTGCCAGTCATTGGTGGTTTTTTTTAGTGGCTTTTGTGGGCTTTTTGGTCCCTATTGATTACCAGTTTACCCCCGCTTTTCTACGTTTCCGAAACCCTTGCCCCCGGGTTTTCCCCCCCGCCCGACCCGGGCGGGCCCGTTTCGAACCACGAACCCCTGCCGAAAAAGCCCTTTACCTTTTTGCCCTTTTCCCCCCCACTACGCCTTTGGAATTTCGATTTTGTACCACCCCAATACCCCGGCCCCCCACCACAGGGAAGTCCCCCGTCAGGGTAAAAAAGACCTTTTTAGCCTCAAAGCCGAAACAATCCATCCCGCCTTTTTGCGGCGGGCCCCTGGTGAAAACCCGGGGGCTTAAATATCATCGCTTGGGGGGGTGGTCCAGTGAATCCCCGAACCCTGAAAAATTTGCCCAAACCTTTTTCACATCAATTTTACTTCATGGTAAAAAACCCCTTGAAGAAGGGTTTAAAATCAGGGGGCCCTAGAAGCCCTTTCCGAATATTCCCCAAAGTTTTGGGTGTAACCCCCTTTTTTGGATGTTTTTTTAGCTGTGTTTTTTGGGTCACTTTGGTTTTTTGAAAAGGGCCCAAAGACAAAAAGGGCTAGACCCAAACTTTCTACACTAGGCCGCCCCAAAATTTCAGCCCAAAGGGGCCCGGACATTCCCTTTAGATTTCATTGTAAACCCTGCACAGAATTCAATAAACTTGTGCCAAATTTACATAAAGCAACCCAAAACAAAACGAGGGCCCCCTCTATGTTTCCCCAGTAGGTTTCAATTTTTAAATTTTTTTTTGTAAAGGCCATTTTTTTGTCTGTGAAAAATAGAGCTGATGTGACTTTGGGGCCCAAAAAACAACCCCTTTTTTCCCCATCTGTCTATTTGGACAAATTTAAAAAACTTTTGGGGGCTTGTCAATATCTTCCAGCAAAAAAACCAATTTACTTTTTTTTAATTTTTCTTTCAAATTTTGTTTATATTTCCATTTTAAGGGCCCCCCTTTGGTTCACCTCTTTGTAAGTTATTTTTGGGTCTTTTTAAATTTTATTTTTAAATTTTCTGGGGCCCTTTTCAATTTATCGCCATTTTTTCTCTTGCAGCTTTTCCCAAGAAGGGTTTAAATCCCGTCCCCCTGAAACTTAAACTTCTAAATAATAAAGGGCAAAATTTTATCAACAAAAAAATCAAACTGTTTTTTGGGGTATTTTTTTTATCATTTACCTTTTAAAAAATTTTTGGTCCCATAATTTTTTTTTTCTAATCACCTGAGACATCTCTCTCCTTGGTCCATGTTTCTTGTGGTAAACACCATGATACCAAACAGTGACTACTTTTCACCCATTAGATAGGCAGACTAACTGATTACAAGTTTGAAGACCAGTGATACTAATTACAGGACACACCTTAATTTAACATGTCCCTATACTCAAATTATTTTTAATCTTTTCTAGGTGTACCATGCTTTTTTCCCAGGCCTGTTACCTTATTTTTTTCTAATTTTAACAGTTATACCACATTTCAAATGCAATTTCTGATTTTCAGTAAACTTAAATTTATCATTTCTTATGTCAGTTTCAAGTTAATTCCGTGACCATTGTAGGTTTTTCTTTCTTTAATAAAAGGGTACCAACAATTTTGTCCATGTATGTAAATGTTTTCCAAATATTCCTTTTATTAGTGGCTTTCAAAGATTATGTGAACAGTAACCAAGCAGTATAACTTACCACATAGACTTTCTTTTATTTTCTGTGGAAAAAAAAATGAGGTTATGTCATAGGTTATGTGGTTTTGTTTTCTAAGGTTGGAGAATACTGTAGTGGGAGAGAATGTACAGAGATTCCAATCTCCTATTTTATTCTACAAAATGTATTGACCTTTTCTGTGACACTATGCATAAATACTATTCTTCTTTTGCTATATTAGTAAAGTTCTCATCTTATCAAATTTATCACCCTTCAGATGTTTTAGCACAGTAATGTTTGCTCATGGCATTAAGCATGCTATCCATTTCTTGTGTGCTCTGGCACTGAACAGGAAGGTTTCATAGAAAGATTTTCAGCATACTTATCACTCTGAAAACATAAATTATCACTCAGCTTACTGCTTCTATATTTTAACTAGGAACAATTGCCCCAAACACGTTACCTGGGTGTCTCAGAATAATAAGAATGCTCTGCTCCAGAAAAATTTGTAACCGTTGTCATGGGTCAATATGCACTGCTCCAAATTTTTAACAATGTAAGCAGTAGAGTAAACCAAAGTGTCACGTAAAATAGTGGCAAGGCTTTTGATGTGTGGCATTAAACTGAAGTAGCCAAATAGGAAACATTAAACCTTTGTTAACTATTTAAATACTAAGATGTTATGAAGCTATTGACATAATAATAGTACTTATTGTAGCTAAAATAATTGAGAACAACAGACCATCCATCATTGTTAAGGCTTCAGTAGATAATACACTGAAAGGATCTGTCATGGATAACTGTAAAACAGCTGCATTGTAGGGTCCATTTTATGACTACAAAACCCTCTCTTTCTGTTTGTCCTGTGTCTCCCCCCCCCCTCCCTAACTATTTGGCTCCCTTGCTGATCCAGTGTTTACCACCATGTCAGTAGCTACAATGCACTTACAAACTTTCAGACAACTGTAATTTGTACGTGACACATTGCTGCCCAGGTTAATACTGTAAATTTTAGGGCAGCCTGGCACCTTAAAAGTGACAGAAGGAGAATTAAAAAGGGATCTGAATGTGTTTTTTTTCCTATTCAAGGGCAGAACTACCTAGGGAGCAGCGGTAGCAACTGCTATGGGGCCTGACTCCCCCTGCCTCAGAACACCCGGAGCCCTCTGGCACTCTGCTCTGCTAAACCGCTTATTAGACCTAAGGCCTTAGGCCTTAAGCATACCAGGCGTCTGTCCCTACTGATGACATGGGCATCATATAATCGCACCGGTAATATAATCACTTCTATGTCTGCAAAGCCTGTGTACACTGGTATCTACCACTATATGGAAACTGTATCTTTATTTAGTAGTAGTACAGGAGTAACAGGTGTACTATGCAGTCACTATGTGGTGGTAATTTGTGGCTGTATTCTGGATCCTTATGTAGTAGCGTTATTAGTAGAGATGGGCGAATTTCTAAAAAATTTGATTTGCCGACTTCGCCGAATTTCCAGACAAAATAATTTTTGTCCCGAATTAATTTGGGACGAATTGCATTAAAAAACAGCTATCTCCTGGCTTCAGAGAGCCTGTAGGGTGCTGTAGAACATTGTGCCATTCTTAAATATGCAGAGATCACTCCATGAGGCCAGAGCTTTAAACCGTCACAGAATATGGCAGAACCTGTTCTGTTAAATGCTGATACATGTAGAGGCCCCCCCCCCGAATGAGTGGAGAGGGTGTCGGCGGTAATTTTGCATTGACGTCTCTGATCATTTTGCCCTTCCTTTAATCCGTCAGTGTCCGCTTTCAATAGGTCAATAATCCATCGGTAATGCTAGGGCCAAAAACAAACAGGAGTTGATCCAAAACAGAGATGACCAGTAAATGGGATATTTGCACGTCTTCTGTGTTCTGTATACACTACTGATTTTGGCTAGACAATCCTGATCCTTCCCATTCCTTCTGACAGGTGAAAAGAAGGGGAAAACTAAACATAGTGGCAACGTCATAGAGTAGTGAGGGTGCAAACATCATTAGGAAACCACAGGGTGTTCCAGTGAGACAGCGGTCACTTGGCAGCAGCATGAGTAGGCCACAGAGTGGCACAATGACAGAGTGTGGAGGTGGCAGCAACAGCATGAGGTCAGAGAGTGGCACAATGACAAATTCTGGAGGTGGCAAAAACAGGAGTAGGCCACAGAGTGGCACAATGACAGAGTGTGGAGGTGACAGCAGCAGCAACAGCATGAAGATCGCATATCAGAGTGTATTGGGGGAGGCCGTTCTGCCACTGCAACTCGAGGAGTGTGTGCATGGCTTTTTAGGAAAGGATAAAGTGCATGCACAGTTTCCTGGCCATTTTCAGAATGTTCTGAAGATCGGTGGAAGACTTCAGGAACCTTTTCACAACAGATTGAACACGTGTGCCGTGCAGGGCGCTGCTGTTGCTGCAAAGGCAGGATGGACCACCACATCTGAGCCACGTTTCTCCCAGGCCACTGGATGATGACGCTGCATGTGTTGACGCAGGGCCATGGTGCCAATGTTAGCTCCCTGTTCATGCTTCACTTTCTGCCCACAGATTCTACATATATCCATGTTCGGCTCCTCCGGTGTATTAGAAAAAACTGCCACACCGCCGAGAAGCTGATTTAACAACCAACGCTCCGCACTACTACCGCCGCTGCCTCGCTGAGACCCTGTGCTGCTACTTTCTTGGACCTGAGAAGCGGGTTTTCTAAGCTGTGGCCATTTGGCTCCCGACCTCACACTGCTGCTACCCTGCTGACTCACGGCCACACTACCCACTTGCTGGCTGCTCCGCTGCCTGACGCGCAAGCTGACGCCCTCTTCTCCTGATGATGATGAAGCCCTTGCTTCACCCGGCTCCCAAGTGTGATTGCCCCAGATCATCATCGATTATTGTTGGATCTTCACTGCTGTCCTCCTCTTGGTATGCAGAGGCTGACCCCTCACAACATGACCTCCCATGCCACTCTCCACTTCCATATTTTGCTGCCTTCTGCAAGAAGCAGGGGATGTCGGCCCCACTTCTCCGCTGCCAAGTAGCTGCTGGTTGCCCTCAAATTGTTCATCCTCGCTGTACAGTGGCGCTGAGCCCAGACCACATACTAGTTCTCTGGCTGAGGGAACCAAGCGGGACAGAGGTGGGTTGTGGACAGGTGAGAGCCGCTGAACTGTTCCCGGGCCATGCCAACTAAGGGTTGTGTCTGACAAACCCACTGACTCTTGGCTGGGGTAGTCAGATGTCATCTGGGATGAGGTTGATGACCTAGTCAACCAATCAAGAACCCTTGGTTTGATGGTCAACACACGTCCACTAGATGACACCGGCAGTTACGGCCTCACCGAGTGACCCCTGCTGCCATGTCCCCTTACTGTGCTGTTACCTGTGCCTGCTCCAGGAATGTTTGTGCCACTGCCACTCGCATGTGAAGAGTCTGCCACCTCTCTGTCTGACATACTGTTTGATCAAAAATTTACAGTCACTGTTTGATTAATTGGTATGTGGCGTGTAAAAACGGCATGCATTTTACTGAATATGAAAGCACAAACATGCTTAATTAACCCTTGGATATAAATTGCGCTACAAAAATCAACCGGAAAAATGAACTTGTTGGTGGCGTGTAAAAACGCTGTGTATTTTACTGAATACAAAAGCACAAACAGGCTTAATTAACCCTTGGATATAAATTGCGCTACAGAAATCACCAGGAAAAAAATAACTGGTATGTGGAGTGTATAAACACAGTGTATTTAAATGAATATAAAAGCACAAACACGCTTAATTAACCCTTGGATATAAATTGTGCTACAGAAATCACCAGGAAAAAATTATCTGGTATGTGGCGTGTAAAAACACTGTGTATTTAAATGAATATAAAAGCACAACCAGGCCTTTAGATAACCCTTGGATATTCAATGCGCTCCAGAACTGACCAGATGGCATATAAATGTATATGGGGCAGAATTAGACCCACCCTGGACTTGAATTACAATACCCCACAAACTGAATCAAAATTATAACGGAAGAGGAGCAGTCTCTGATAAAAGCAGTGACAACCCCCTCCCCCCCAAATCACTGTTAAAAACAAATTTCTTTTGTGTGAGATCTCTGCAGAAGCTGCAGCAGCGGCACAACGAGGGCAGTGTGAGCAGCCAACGTCGCGTCCGGACTTATATAGTGCTGTGACGTCACAGAATCCCGCCGGTCTCTGATTGGCTTCATCTCTGCACATGTCGTCATTAAGGGTGTTCCTTTCTTCCTCCAAGAGTTCTTTGCCCCATGTAACTCCATGTGCTTGTGGCCATTTTATCAATTAAAAACAAGCACCTTCCTTTCATGCAGAACCAAAGTTTTCCTGAAATTCCAAACGAATTTCACTTCGTTACAATTGATTCGCCCATCTCTAGTTATTGGTAATGATAGTCTTGGTATAGTGGAGTTTGTTTGGTAGCAGTATGATGGTGAAATGTATGGTGCAATATTTGCTCCTTGTATTATCTAGTAACTGCATGACTTACTAAGAAGTCCCGGTAAATTTTAGTAGTCGAAGGGCAGAGGTTGGTGAGGGTGGGGGTCCCTATTCAAAAGTATGCTAAGGGGCCCAGGCTTCTCTAGTTATGGCTCTGTTCCTATAGTTTTATTTTAGCTCATTAATAAATTGTAAACACTAATAAAGACATAGGGCGAAATGTCCCATTAGGGCTGCACCATTTTTTTGGTGTATTTTGCACCAAAAAACTGTTGACATCTTATTCTCTATATAAACGAACTGTAGTACACCAAAACTAGGTGCATTTGACACTTTTGAATGCGCCTAATGTAGGTGCATCAAATATGCTAGCAATGATATGCTATGCGCCATTTTTTGTATATGCCTAAATTAGGCGCATTAAATATGCTATATAGGGCATACCACACTTTGTAATTCGCCTAAGATGTGGGGGCGTTCTGGGGGCATGTCGCACCACAACCATATGTTTCTACATGTTTCAGACTGGAGGACGACAAAACTAGGCGCATTGTTGCTGGAACAGTCAGACCAAGTTAAAAGTGGTTTATCTGAGCCTGAGTTGTCGTAGTGGAACTAGAATGCAGCAAATCTGTGACCCGCAGTAGAACAGGTTCATACATCCTGGCACATTCTGCTTCAAAGCTATTTAGAACTGGCCTATTTGCTCCTAGATCATACATGTCTCTAATAGACACCCATAGCAGCAAATAAATACATTCAAAATGTTCTGTGCAAAATGTCCATAACTTTCCTAATTTACGTTCATAGCAGAGAGAGAATAGCATAACCCACTGAAAAGAAATTAAAGGTAATCAATACATTTTATATATTTCGAAATAGCCCTATTGAAAAATATAACTTGGCCTGCTAAACAAGCCCTAATACAGTAACACCGGAGAAAAAAAATCAAAAAATAATTTCTCTGAAATGCAACAATGAGGATAGAAAAAAATGCTTGGTTAGTCTGGCAAAAATAGGCAGCTTGTAAGGGCTCAATAAAAAACTCTTGGAAAGCTAATGAACCACAAAGACAAGGATAAAGGTCATGGGCACTTAAGAAAAAAGAATTTTTACATATGGCGGTGGCCAATAAGTAAAAAGAGTTTAACAATAAATAATCCTGGATTAACCTATTGCCTGACTGACCACAAGCAGTGTTTAACTTTTCTGGACTGCATATTAGCACACCAGCTGCTATTATTAGAGACTGCACTGTAACAGCCTTAGGGGCCGTTCACACGGCTTATTTTAGGCACGGATTCCAGCCGTACTGCTGATATCCGCGCCAGGAATTACGGTAATCCATAGTTCTCATAGAGAACCATGGATTCCGTCTCTCCTCCCCGTTTGGCGAATACGCTGGGTGGGGAGAAAGTGACATGCACATTATCCCGGCGGGATACGCGCCGTGGATAATGCATGTATATGGGGCCAGCGAGCTGCCGGCCCTCCGCCCCATCCCGCTGCACGTAGCCGGCGTAATTGCGGGGCGAAATCCGTCCCTGCAATTACGTCGGCAATAAGCCGTGTGAACCAGGCCTTAAAGCATTCTACAACAAAGTCCAATCCTTCTGGGAGGAGGGGATAAGGATGAAAAACATCTTAGTTATGAGAAGAGGTTAAAAGAATTAAACTTATTTAGTCTTGAGAAATGAAGGATCTGCGGAGACATGATTAATATATATAAATATATATAAATGGCCCCTACAAAAAGTATGGAGAAAAACTATTTCATGTAATGCCCCCTGAAAATAGAAGAGGACATTCCTTTTGTCTAGAGATAAAAGAATTCAATCTCCAGAAGAGAAAAGAAAATACTGCAATTCTAGTAAATCTAGGTCGATACGATTATGGCAAACCCAATTTATATAGTTTTTTATGCTGAAGCACTTTTAAAAAAAAGAGGAGGGTGTTATTATGTAAAGCAATATTTCTGCATCGCTATCTTCTGATTGCCATAACTTTTTATTTTTCCGCATACACAGCTGTGTCAGGGCTTTTTCTTGTGTGATGAACTGACATTTTCATTGGCACCACTTTGACATTTATATAATTTCTTGATCGCTTTTTATTTATGTGTTATTGGATGAATGAAAATTGCAATTCTATTATTTTTTTATGTGGGTTTTTTATGGCGTTCACCGTGTGGGTTAAATATTATGACAGATTTATATCCTAGGTAGTTACGCATGTGATAGTACCAAATATGCATACTTTATTTTTGGGGATATGGGCATTTGTAAAGGAGAAAAGTGCGGTACGTACATGTAGGTATTTTTATTTTATTTTTTGTGTTTTATTTTTTTTGCTTGTTCTTATAAAGGACTTGTATCAGTGATCTTCAGATGGAGAACAGTACACAGCATTACTGCTGTATACTAATCTCCATGGTAACTGTCAATCACTATGCCGGCCATGCTCACAGGGCACGCCTGGGCATGGTGATGTCACAGGCACCCCAGAAATCTTTGTTAGCCTTCCGGGGCTGTGACAGTGACTGAGTTAAGCCACCAGGCTGTCAGTTACATTACGTACAGCTGGTTTCCCGCAGCGATTGTGCAAACTCTATTTTTAGAGTTTGCACGATCCGTAGGACATAAACTTATGATCATTTGCATTAACCCTGTACCCGACTAGGACGTAAGCTTATATCCAATGTTGGGAAGGGCTTAAACTTCCAATCCATAGTTCTCCAAATGGTAATAATGACCCCCTTATTTCCCAAACAGTTAAAGTACCACCAGACGACTATAGGGCCCTTGTCTGTACGTCAAGTCTTAGTCTTCTTTTGTGTCTCCATAAAGTTGG
>JAODAL010014124.1:0-88572 GCA_025379985.1 Phyllomedusa bahiana
GAGATATAACCACTTATAGGAAGCACAGCAAAAGGAGGGACATTTAGAGGCAGTAAATTTGGCAGTGTAGCTTTACTCCAGCACTGGGGGGAAAATAACCTTTTTTAGAAGCGCAGGCAGGAGGAAAATTTTTTAGAAATTTCACATGAGCTTGTGGACCCCACACTGGGGGGAAAAAAACTTACTAGAACAACAGCATGGAGGGGCTTAAGGCGAAAGAGCAGTGAAACGTGACTCCAGCACTGGGGGGGGAATAAAAACTTTTCAGAAAGCAGCCCAATGGGGGGACATAAGAAACAGTACAGGCATGTAGCGTACTCCAGGCACGGGGGATAAAACCTTACTGAAAGCGCAGCCGGGGGGACAATAAAGAGCAGTACTGGGGGCAGTTAGCTGTGACTCCAGCACGGGGAGATTAACACTTACTAGAAGCAGCACATTTTGGGGGACATTATAAAACAGAAATGAGCAGTGTAGCTGTGACTCCAGCACTGGGGGAGATATAACACTTACTAGAAGCAGCAGCATGGAGGACATTATAGAGCAGTACTGTGCAGTGTAGCTGTGACTCCAGCACTGGGGGGGAGATATAACACTTACTAGAAGCAGCAGCATGGAGGACATTTATAAAAGCAGTACTGAGCAGTGTAGCTGTGACTCCAGCACTGGGGGAGATATAATCACTTTACTAGAAGCAGCAGGACATGGGGGGACATTATTAGAGCAGATACTGAGCAGTGTAGCTGTGACCCCAGCACTGGGGAGATTATAACACTTACTAAAGCAGCAGCATGGAGGACATTAATAGAGCAGTACTGAGCAGTGTAGCTGTGACTCCAGCACTGGAGGAGATATAACACTTACTAGAAGCAGCAGCATGGAGGACATTATAGAGCAGTACTGAGCAGTGTAGCTGTGACTCCAGCACTGGGGAGAAAAAACACTTAAAAGAAGCAGCAGCAGCATGGAGGGCATTATAGAGCCAGTACTGAGCAGTGTAGCTGTGAACTCCAGCACTGGGGAGAGATATAAAACACTTACTAGAAGCAGGCAGCATGGAGGACATATATAGAGCAGTAACGTGAGCAGTGTAAGCTGTGACTCCAGCACTGGGGGTGATATAAACACACATTACTAGAAGCAGCAGCATGGAGGACATTATAAGGCAGTAACTGGAGCAGTGTAGCTGTGACTCCAGCACTGGGGGGAGATATAACACTTTACTAGAAAGCAGCAGCATGAGGACATTATTAGAGCAGTACTGAGCATTGTAGCTGTGACTCCAGCACTTGGGGAGATATAACACTTACTAGAAGCAGCAGCATGGAGGTACATTATAAGAGCAGTACTGAGCAGTGGTAGCTGTGACTCCAGCACTGGGGGGAGATATAAACACTTACTAGAAAGCAGCAGCATGGAGGAACATTATAGAGCAGTACTGAGGCAGTGTAGCTGTGACTCAGCACAGGGGGAGATATAAACACTTACTAGAAGCAGGCAAGCATGGAGGGACATTATAGAGCAGTACTGAGCAGTGTAGCTGTGACTCCAGCACTGGGGGAGATATAACACTTACTAGAAGCAGCAGCATGGAGGACATTATAGAGCAGTACTGAGCAGTGTAGCTGTGACTCCAGCACTGGGGGAGATTAAAACCTTACTAAAAAAGCAGCAGCATGGAGGACATTATAGGAGCAGTACTGAACAAGGGGGTAGCTGTGACTCCAGCACTGGGGGATATTAAACTTACTAAGAACAGCAAGCAGCAAGGGAGGAACATTATAGAGCAGTACTGACAAATGTAGCTGTGACTCCAGCCACTTGGGGGGATATAACACTTACTAGAAGGCAGCAGCATGGAGGACATTATAGGAGCATTACTGGAGCAGTTTTAGCTTTTGACCCAGCACATGGGGAGATTAAACACTTTATAGAAAGCCCGCAGCATGGAGGGGGACAATTATAGAGCATACTGGGGAGTGTATTGTGACTCCCGCACTGGGGAATATAACACTTACTAGGGGGAAACAGAGCAAAGGGGACAATTATAAGGGGGCAATGAGCAGTGTAGGGGTGGGGCTCCCGCACTGGGGAAAAAATTTAAAAACTTACTAGAAGGCAGCAGCATGGGGGGACAATTTTTTAAGAGTTTTTGAGCAGTGTTTGCTGTGACTCCCCCAAATGGGGGGAAATATAAAAAAAAATTCAGGGCCAAAACCAATGGGGGAAATTATAAGCCCAAATGAGCCAGTGTAGCGGACCCCCCAACTGGGGAATTAAAAACACTAGAAAACACAGCAGGAGGACATTATACACTCCACTTCCACTTTAATTAGGTACATCCATGCTTGTAACGGTTGGGAACCCCCTTTTGCCCTTCAGAACTGCCTCAACTTCTTCGTGGCATAGATCCACAAGGTGTTGCAACGATGCTCAATTGGTACCAGGGGCCCAAAGAGTGCCAAGAAAATATCCCACACCATGACACCACCACCACCAGCCTGAACCGGTTGATACAAGCAGGATGGGATCCATGCTTTCATGTTTTTGACGCCAAATTTCTGACCCCTACCAACCGAATGTCGCAGGCAGAAATCGAGACCTCATCAGATCAGCAACGTTTTTTCCAATCTTCTACTGGTCCAATTTCGATGATCTTGGTGCTAAATTGGACCTCAGTTTCCTGTTCCTTAGCGAAAGGAGTGCCACCCGGTGTGGTCTTTCTGCGTGCTGTAGCCCATCGCCTCAAAGTTCGCCGTACTGTCGTGTCAGATATGCTCTTCTGCCTACCATGGTGTAACGGTGGCTATTTTAGTCACTGTTGCCTTTCTATCAGCTCGACCAGGTCCTGCCATTCACCTTTTGACCTCTGGCATCAACAAGGCATTTCCCGTCCCACCAGACAGCGCTCACTGGAAGTATTTTCTTTTTCTGGATCCAATTCTCTGTAAACCCTAGAGATGGTTGTGCGTGAAAACCAGAGATCTAGGCAGTTTGTACTGAAATACTCAGACCCGCCCTTCCTGGCACCACAACCATGCCACTTGCAACAGGCACCAAATCACCTTCTTCCCATACTGAAATGCTCGTTTTGAACTGCAGGAGATTATGTCTTAGACCATGTCCTACATGGCCTAAATGCACTGAGTTGCCGCCATGAGAATGGCTGATTAGAAATTAAGTGAAAACGAGGCAGTTTGGACAGGATTGTACCTAATAAAGTGGCCTGTGAGTGTAGGCAGTACGAGCAGTGTAGCTGTGGACTCCCACACTGGGGTGATAAACCCTTACTAGAAGCAGTCAGCATGGAGACATTATAGATCAGTGACTGAGCAGTGAGCTGTGACTCCGGCACTTGGGGATATATAACACTTACTAGAAGCAGCAAGCAGAAAGTACATTATAAATTCAGTACTGAGCAGTGTAGCTTGATTTCCAGGCAAGGTGGAGAATATAACACTTACCAAACAGCAGCATGAGGACATTATAGAGCAGTAACTGAGGCAGTGTAGCTGTGACTCCAGCACTGGGAGATTAATACCACTGTAACTATAAGGCCGCAGCATGAGGACATTATAGAGCAGTTACTGAAGTCAGTGTAGCTATGTGACTCCAGCCTGGGGAGATATAACACTTCTAGAAAGCAAGCAGCATGGAGGACATTAAGTAGCAGTAACTGAGCAGTTGTATCTGTGACTCCAGCATTGGAGGAAATAATAACACTTACTATAGCAGCAGCATGGAGGACATTATAGAGCAATTACTGAGCAGGTGTAGCTGTGACACCAGCACTGGGGGTAGATAAAACACTTACTAGAAGCAGCATCTGGAGACATTATAGAGCATTACTGAGACAGTGGTAGCTGTGACTCCAGCACTGGAGGAGATATAACACATTACTGAGAAGCAGCAGCATGGAGGAACATTATAGACAGTACTGAGCAGTTGTAGCTGTGACTCCATCACTGGTGTGGATATAACACATACAAGAATGCAGCAGCAGCATGGAAGATATTATAGTAGCAGTACTGAGGGCAGTGTAGCAGTGACTCCAGCACTGGGGAGATATGAACACTTACAATAAGCATCAGCATGGGAGAATCAATTATAGAGCAGTACTGAGCAGTGTACTGTGACTCCCAGCACTGGGGGGAGATACTAACACTACTAGAAGCAGCAGCGAATGGAGGACATTATAGAGCAGTGCTGAGCAGTGTAGCTGTGACCTTCCAGCATGGGGGATATAACACTTACTAGAAGCAGCAGCATGGATGACATTAATAGATGCAGAACTGAGCAGTGTAGCTTGGACTCCGCCACAGGGGGAGATATAACACAATACTAGAAGCAGCAGCATGAGGCATTATAAATCAGTACTGAGCAGTGTAGTCTTTGATCCAGCAATGGGTGAGATATAACACTTACTGGAAGCAGCAGCATGGAGGACATTATAGAAGCAGTACAGTGAGCAGTGTACTGTGACGTCCAGAGACTGGAGATATAACACTTACTAGAAGGCAGCAGCATTGGAGGACATAATAGAGGCAGTACTGAGGCAGTGTAGCTTGACTCCAGTACTGGGGAGATATAACACTTACTAGAAGTAGCAGCAGGGAGGACATTATAGAGCAGTACTGACTGTGAATGGTGTGACGTCAGCACTGGGGGAGATTATAACACTTACTAAGACGCAGCAGCATGGAGGACAATATAGAGCAGTACCTGAGGCAGTGTAGCTGTGACTCCAGCACTGGGGTGGATATAAACACTCTACTAGAAGCAGCAGCAGCAGCATGTAGGAAAGTATAGAGCAGTACTTGACATGTAGCTGTGACTCCATCACTGGGGGAGATATAAAAATTACTATAATCAGCAGCATAGGAGACATTATAGAGCAGTACTGGAGCAGTGGAGCTGTGATCTCCAGCAACTGGTGGAGATATATCACTTACTAGAAGCATCAGCATGAGGACATTATAGAGCCAGTACTGACCAGTGTACGCAGGGTTTACTCCAGCACTGTGGGGGAGATATAACACTTACTAGAAGCAGCATCATGGATGGATATTATAGTAGCAGTACTGACATTGTAGCTGTTACACCAGCGACTGAGAGATATAACACTACTAAAACAGGAAGCATGAAGGACATTATAGAGCAGTACTGAGCAGTGTAGCTGTTGACTCCATGCACTGGATTGGATATATACTCTTACAGAAGCAGTAGAAGCAGCATGGAGGACATTATAGAGCATACATAGCAGTGTAGAGCTTGTGACCTCCAGCACTGGGGGAGATACTCACACTTGTACTAGAAGCAGCAGCATGAGGACATTATAGAGCAGTACTGAGCATTGTAGCTGTGACTCCAGCACTGGGGGAGATATAACACTTACTAGAAGCAGCATCATGGAGGACATTATAGAGCAGTACTGAGGCATGTTAGCTGTGACTCCAGCACTCGGTTGGGATATAACCACTTACTATAAGCAGCAGCAGCAGCATGGGTGGACATATAGAGCAGTACTGACAGTGAGTAGCTGGTGACTCAGCACTGTGGGAGATAATAACACTTACTAGAAAGCAGCAGCATGGAGAGAACGTTATAGAGCAGTACATACAGTGTGAGCGTGACCTCCAGCACTGTGGAGATATAACACTAACAAGAAGCAGCAGCATCGAGGACAATATAGATCAGTAATGAACATGTAGCTGTTACTACCCTGCACTGGGGAGATTTAACACTTACTAGAAGCATCAGCATGAATAGACATTATAATGCATAACTGAGCAGTGTAGCTTGATTCCAGCAATGGGGTAGAGTATAACATGTTACTAGTAGCCCCCCAGCAGCATGGGAGGACATTATAGAGAAGAACTGAAGCAGTGTAGCTTGACTCCAGCACTGGATGTATAACACTTACTAGAAGGGCAGCAGCCAGCATGGAGGACATTATAGAAGCAATATGAGCATGTAGCTGTGACTCCAGCACTGGGAGTATAACAGTGTACTAGAAGCATCAGCATGGATGACATTATATTACAGTACTGAAGACAGTGTAGCTGTGACACAGCACTGTGGGGGGGGTGGTATATTACACTTACTAGAAGCAGCAGCATGGAGGACATTATAGAGAGTACTGATAGCATGTAGCTTTGACTCCAGCACTGGGGGAATAAACAATTACAAAAGAAGCAGCAGCATTGATGACAATATGAGCATACTTAGTCAATGTAAGCTGTGACTCCATCACTTGGGGTGAGTGTATAACACTTACTAGAAGCAGCAGCATGGATGACATTATAGAGCAGTACTGAGCAGTGTAGCTGTGACACCAGCACTGGGGTGGGGGGGGGATATAACAGCTTACTATATGCACAGCATGGAGGACAATATAAGTAGTACTGAGCCTTGTAGCTTGACTCCAGCACTGGGGGAGTAATAAAACTTACTAGAAGCAGCAGCAGCATGGAGGACATTATAGACAGTACTGAGCAGGTGTAGCGAAGTGACTCCTAGCACTGGGGTGGGAATATAACTCTTACTCGAAGCAGCAGCATGGAGTGACATTATAGAGCAGTACTGAGCAGTGTAGCTGTGACCTCCAGCACTGTGGGTACATATATCACTTACTAGATAGCAGGAAGCATGGGGTCAATATAGAGCAGTACTGAGCAGTGTAGCTGTGACACCAGCCATGGGGGGAGAATATAACACTTACTAGAAGTCATCATCATGAGGACATTATAGAGCAGTTACTGAGCAGTGTCTTGACTCCATCACTGGGGAGATATAAACACTATAAGAAGCAGGCAGCATGGAGGACATTATAGAGCAGTACTGAGCATGTAACTGGTGACTCTAGCACTGGGGAGATATAACACTTACTAGAAGCAGTATCATGGATGAACATTTATAGAGGAGTACTGACCAGTGTAGCAGTGTGACTCCATCAACATGGATAATAACACTTACTAGAAGCAAGCAGAATGGAGACATTATAGAGCATTACTGAGCAGTGTAGCTGTTACCTCCAGCACTGGGAGATATAACACGTACTAGAAGAGCAGCATGTGGAGGACATTATAGAGCAAAATGAGCAGTGTATCGTAACTCCATCACTGGAGGCGATATAACACATACTATAAGCAGCGCAGCATGGAGGACATTTAGACAGTCCTGAGCAGTGTAGCTGTGACTCCAGCACTGGGGAGATATAGCACTTACTAGGGCCTGTCTCTGTATGCATTTCTGTCTCTCTACAGTCACTCTTCGTCCTTCCCTCACCCTAGACCTTTATAGGCAGCATGTAATCTGATCCTTAACTTATCTAACAGTCCCTCTAATCATATTTTATTTTTGTCCTGGATACCAGAGGCATTTTCTGTGTGAAATATGTGCAGAAAATGCTGTAAAAGTTACAGGTCACTTATTCTGTAATCCCACTATTTATGAACAACGCCTCGAGATTGACTTTTATTTGTCTTTTTTTAGAATGAATTATAATTGTACCAGAGAACGTTGCATATGACACTCACATCCCGTGCTGAGCTCTGCAGGAGATAGAGCACTCCTATAGCTTCGTGCATGGACAGACCCCATATCTGCAAAAACATTGCATACCTCCAGGTGTCAGGGCCATTGTGAATTATTAAGAACTTAAATGCCCGACCGCTCTACAAGCTTTGTATGAATCAGTAGTACAAGAGAATAGAAGAAATAGAGGAGCCTTGTAACTTATCTTGTTCGCATAAAATGCCTTCTTCTCTCCTTCTGCCTCGGACACTTAGATAACACTTCTTGGCTGCTAACGGTAGACAACGGAGCACTTGGAAGTATGTAACAAGTAAGTGTGCAGTAATGATAAGCTGATACTACTGTCAGGAGGCCAATGGGGCGAGCACTACGGGCGCTACAGTGAGTATTGTCAGTATTACAGTACCTTGAAAGTACAACCAGGAGTGGTTTAGAGGGTGTGACCACAGTATTTAAGGGTGGACTTTCATCTAAAAACATGTTTGATTGATTGCACCACAGAAGCCCGACTAACTTTTACCCCTTTTTCTTTTATTAGGTTAGGGGTCATTTCATGTTCCACTTTAGGCATTGCTCTTACATTTGACTATATATTTCCATCAAATAGTTCAGCAAAGCATCAAGTAACTTCCTCTTCCTCTCCTTATAGATCAGTACAGCATCAAGTAACTTCCTCTTCCTGTCATTTGGTCAGCACAGGAGCATGTAACTTCCTCTTCCTGTCATTCGGTCAGCACAGGAGCATGAAACTTCCTCTTCCTGTCATTATAGATAAGCACAAGAGCATGTAATTTCCTCTTCCTCTCATTATAGATCAGTACAGGAGCATGTAACTTCCTCTTCCTGTCATGATAGATCAACACAGGAGCAGGTAACTTCCTCTTCCTGTCATTATAGATCAGCACAGGAGCACGTAACTTCCTCATCCTGTCATTAGGTCAGCACAGGAGCATGTAACTTCCTCTTTCTCTCATTATTGGTCAGCATAGGAGCAGGTAACTTCCTCTTCCTGTCATTATAGATAAGCACAAGAGCATATAACTTCCTCTTCCTGTCATTAGGTCAGCACAGGAGCCTGTAACTTCCTCTTCCTGTCATTATAGATAAGCACAAGAGCATGTAACTTCCTCTTCCTGTCATTATAGATCAACACAAGAGCATGTAACTTCCTCTTCCTGTCATTAGGTCAGCACAGGAGCATGTAACTTCCTCTTACTATCATTATAGATAAGCACAAGAGCATGTAACTTCCTCTTCCTGTCATTATAGATCAACACAAGAGCATGTAACTTCCTCTTCCTGTCATTAGGTCAGCACAGGAGCATGTAACTTCCTCTTACTATCATTATAGTTCAGCACATGAGCATGTAATTTCCTCTTCCTCTCATTATAGATAAGCACAAGAGCATGTAACTTCCTGTTCGTGTGATTAGGTCAGCACAGGAGCATGTAACTTCCTCTTCCTGTCATTACAGATAAGCACAGGAGCATGTAACTTCCTCTTCCTTTCATTATAGATCAGTACAGGAGCATGTAACTTCCTCTTCCTGTCATGATAGATCAGCACAGGAGCAGGTAACTTCCTCTTCCTGTCATTATAGATAAGCACAAGAGCATGTAACTTCCTCTTCCTGTCATTATAGATCAGCACAGGAGCATGTAACTTCCTCTTCCTGTCATTCGGTCAGCACAGGAGCATGTAACTTCCTATTCCTGTCATTATAGTTCAGCATAGGAGCATGTAACTTCCTCTTCCTGTCATTATAGATCAGCACAGGATCATGTAACTTCCTCTTCCTGTCATTGTAGATCAGCACAGGATCATGTAACTTCCTCTTCCTGTCATTAGGTCAGCACAGGATCATGTAACTTCCTCTTCCTGTCATTAGGTCAGCACAGGAGCATGTAACTTCCTCTTCCTGTCATTAGGTCAGCACAAGAGCATGTAACTTCCTCTTCCTGTCATTATAGATCAGCACAGGAGCATGTAACTTCCTCTTCCTGTCATTAGGTCAGCACAGGACCATGTAACTTCCTCTTCCTGTCATTAGGTCAGCACAGGAGCATGTAAAATCCTCTACCTGTCAATATATATCAGCACAGGAGCATGTAACTTGCTCTTCCTGTCTTTATAGATAAGCACAAGAGCATGTAACTTCCTCTTCCTGTCATTAGGTCAGCACAGGAGCCTGTAACTTCCTCTTCCTGTCATTATAGATAAGCACAAGAGCATGTAACTTCCTCTTCCTGTCATTATAGATCAGCACAGGAGCATGTAACTTCCTCTTTCTGTCATTATAGATCAGCACAGGAGCATGTTACGTCCTCTTCCTGTCATTAGGTCAGCATAGGAGCATGTAACTTCCTCCTCCTGTCATTAGGTCAGCACAGGAGCATGTAACTTCCTCTTCCTGTCATTATAGATCAGCACAGGAACATGTAACTTCCTCTTCCTGTCATTGTAGATCAGCACAGGATCATTTAACTTCCTCTTCCTGTCATTAGGTCAGCACAGGAGGATGTAAATTCCTCTTCCTGTCATTATAGATAAGCACAAGAGCATGTAACTTCCTCTTCCTGTCATTATAGATCAGCACAGGAGCATGTAACTTCCTCTTCCTGTCATTATAGATCAGCACAGGAGCATGTAACTTCCTCTTCCTGTCATTGTAGATCAGCACAGGATCATGTAACTTCCTCTTCCTGTCATTAGGTCAGCACAGGAGGATGTAAATTCCTCTTCCTGTCATTATAGATAAGCACAAGAGCATGTAACTTCCTCTTCCTGTCATTATAGATCAGCACAGGAGCATGTAACTTCCTCTTCCTGTCATTCGATCAGCACAGGAGCATGTAACTTCCTCTTCCTGTCATGATATATCAGCAAAGGAGCAAGAAAAATCCTATTCCTGTCATTATAGATAAGCACAAGAGCATGTAACTTCCTCTTCCTGTCATTATAGATCAGCACAGGATCATGTAACTTCCTCTTCCTGTCATTAGGTCAGCACAGGAGCATGTAACTTCCTCTTCCTGTCATTAGGTCAGCACAAGAGCATGTAACTTCCTCTTCCTGTCATTATAGATCAGCACAGGAGCATGTAACTTCCTCTTCCTGTCATTAGGTCAGCACAGGAGCATGTTAGCAGGAAAGCTTTGATACAGATTGCGCTTACTCACCAATACAGGACAGAAAACCTCCCCAGCGCTGCCCCCCGCAGTCGGGGAAGGATGCTGCCACTTCTCAGACCTCCAGATTATGATTCTCAGCCGAAGCCTAACTTGATGCCTTCATGAGCTTTCTGCCCCCGTAGCGCTCGCTGTGCGTCAGATCATCTGCTATGATTGTTCTGCAGCGATTTCCCACAAATTTTGTAAACAGAGCCAATGCCAAGAATATTAAACCTTGCAGAGCCATAAATGGGAGTCACCAGATGCCAACACTCCAATAATTTTTCACAATTTTCCCTCTGTGTTCGTTCGGCCAGTTCTGCTCGCTTCTTCGTTCCGCTCTGAAATCAGATCTTATTTCGGGGAATCTCGCTTGACGAGGGTCTGAAGCCGTCCATCTGCTAGAAGCACAACTTCACGGGGTCAAGCAGATAATGGAAGTGAGCACTTACTGCACAGAAGCCTCCTCCGAATATTCACGGTAACCTCTGCCCCCCCCCATCCAGCTGTCGCCTTGAGAACACTACATCTACTCATATGCCGGGCAGCAGGCGCACCATCTCCTCCACTTCTATGTGGAGTCTATGTATCATGTTGTATATGCTGCTCCCGTATAACCTTCACATCCTGCTTTCACTGCATAAGTAGCATGAGATGCCTACAGCTGAGTGTTATGTGTGTTATGTCTGAGAGGACAACGGATCAGTCCAATTTCCTAAATGACATCCACTCTGCCCCCTGAAAAGGTCCACTGCAATTTTTAATTCCCTATATTCATTAGAAATTTTTTTAAGTTAGATTTTAGTGACTCTGGGGAGAAGTGTGCAGTGTATGAGGCTTTCTGCTGTATAGAGAATCCACTAGTTGTAATGTAATTATCTTAGTAAACATTGCAGACGCTGCCTTGCTTACTCAATCTGCGCGGCCCCTCTCTCTTCCCCCTGCAGCAGTTCATGACAGCATGATTTGTTTATCTTCTGTCCTGAGCAATTAACAGGTAAGGAAGTCACTTTGTGGCAAAACCCCTTTAAATGTTGATATATTTGGCAGATTTTAATACCCTATACTGTGTGTGCATCGCTTTTAACATTAACAAATTAAAAGTTATGTTTCAGTCTAAACTTTTCCTTTCAGTGGTTCCTTTTTTTGACCTAGACTACACTCATCTATTTTTCTTGGTGTATACCAGCTCCTCATACCGCATCAAGCGCACGGTTATAGGGGGGATGATTTCACTTGTTTTGCAGCCACAGGACCTGGGCACGTTGCAGTCATTGAGTCGACTATGAACGCCCCTGCATACCAAAGTCTTCTAGTCACATGTGAGTCCTCTACCCAACAGCTAAAGCTTGGCCAAAACTGGGTCACGCAACAGATCAATGATTCCCAGCAGCAAATATACAGAACAAAATGACAGAGAAAAAGAATAAGCAAGAGGGTGCAGTGGTCCAAAGTACAAACCTAATGACAATGGAAAGGCTATGACCCAGTGTTGGACTGGGATGCCTATGACCAGTGGAGTTGATTCTTGGGCCTGCCAGTGGAAAGGATTCTTGGGGCCCATCAGTGGAGATGATTCTTGGAGCCCACCAGTGGAGATGATTCTTGGGGCCCACCAGTGGAGATGATTCTTGGAGCCCACCAGTGGAGATGATTCTTGGAGCCACCAGTGGAGCTGATTCTTGGAGTCCACCAGTGGAGATGATTCTTGGAGTCCACCAGTGGAGATGATTCTTGGAGTCCACCAGTGGAGATGATTCTTGGGCCCATCAGTGGAGATGATTCTTGGAGCCCACCAGTGGAGATGATTCTTGGGGCCCACCAGTGGAGATGATTTTTGGGACACACCAGTGGAGATGATTCTTGCGGCCCACCAATGGAGCTGATTCTTGCGGCCTACCAGTGGAGCTGATTCTTGGAGTCCACCAGTGGAGATGATTCTTGAGTCCACCAGTGGAGATGATTCTTGGGGTCCACCAGTGGAGTTGATTCTTGGGGCCACCAGTGGAGCTGATTCCTGGAGCCACCAGTGGAGCTGATTCCTGGAGCCACCAGTGGAACTGATTCCTGGAGCCCACCAGTAGAGATGATTCCTGGAGCCCACCAGTGGAGCTGATTCTTGGGGCCATCAGTGGAGTTGATTCTTGGGGCCCACCAGTGGAGTTGATTCTTGGGGCCCACCAGTGGAGTTGATTCTTGGGGCCCACCAGTGGAGTTGATTCTTGGGGCCCAACAGTGGAGTTGATTATTGGAGTCCACCAGTGGAGATGATTTTTGGAGCCCACCAGTGAAGGTGATTCTTGGGGCCCATCCTACAGCTACTGTACTTGACTACACATGCCTCTTGCTTTCCACCTCTCTTTTACTGATTTGTCTCCTGAAAAGCAGCTCCAGGCCTGCTATTCTCGAGGGTCTATCATGCCGACAAGCCCACAGGGAGTTTCCCCTGGTTCCCTGTGGGCCACTCCGAGCCTCCTGTGGTCACACTTTACAAGAGCGGATCATAAACAATGTTCATCAAACTCAAGCACTTGAAACAATGTTGTAACAAAGAGTGGCTAAATCATTCTAGAACCATATGAGGGACTTAGGACGTCATAACAAAAACAAGGGCATCAGTTTTTCTGTTGCTAAAATTGGTTCTTCAGGATTTTGATACATAGGGTGTACTTAGTTTTTTCACATATGGCTTTTTCATTCTGGTTTCATTGTTATGAAATAAGTAATATTTAGTATATGAAGTCCAGGTATCACAAGGATTTGCCTTCCTCGTTGCAGGAACAGGTCAAGAACAACCAAGGGAGATCATCTCCAGGAGGCAGACGAGGCCAGAGTCATAGGTGTAACGATAGCCATGGCGACTGCTATAGGGACCAGAAATTGAGGAGGCCCCACTCAATTACAAGAAAAATGTAGAGAAGTAGTTGGTGGCTTTCTGCTCTCCAGCACTACTGATACATGGCGGTATTATATATAGCTTTAATTATTTGCACTCTGTTGCTGTTTACAATTCCTGTCATGAGGTGGTGGTGGGGCCACATCTCAATGTGCTATGGGGCCCTATGAATTCTAGTCACTGGTCATAGTTCTATTAGGTGCTGCACCTCTGATGTGGAACAGATTATGGTTATTACGATGGACAAATGGCCCACAAGCCAAGGAGCTGCTCTTCAAAGCTGCACAGGACGTGTGATTAGTAAGAGGTCACTGCAAAACCCTATCAGCTCCAGAGATCGGCAGCCACAGGGCTCCCAAGAAAATGTCATGGACCATCAGGAGGTCTCCGAGGACACATAACATTGCTGGGAACCCAGAGCGGCCACATTACTTCCATCAAAGAGGTTCAAAAGAGGTTAAATTAACCCTTCCCTAGAACTCTGAGCCAGGGGATAGAGGGGGAGGGGGGTAGAAATACAGCAGTTATATTCCTGTACACAGAGGGCAGTATTATAGTAGTTATATTCTTGTACATAGGGGGCAGTATTATAGTAGTTATATTCTTGTACATAGGAGCAGTATTATAGTAGTTATGTTCTTGTACATAGGAGCAGTATTATAGTAGTTATATTCTTGTACATAGGGAGCAGTATTATAGTAGTTATATTCCTGTACACAGAGGGCAGTATTATAGTAGTTATATTCTTGTACATAGAGGGCAGTATTATAGTAGTTATATTCTTGTACATAGGAGCAGTATAATAGTAGTTATATTCTTGTACATGGGGACAGTATTATAGTAGTTATATTATTGTACATAGGGAGCAGTATTATAGTAGTTATATTCTTGTACATAGGGGGCAGCATTATAGTAGTTATATTCTTGTACATAGGGGGCAGTATTATAGTAGTTATATTCTTGTACATAGAGGGCAGTATTATAGTAGTTATATTCTTGTACATAGGGGGGAGTATTATAGTATTTATATTCTTGTACATAGGAGCAGTATTATAGTAGTTATATTTTTGTACATAGGGGGCATTATTGTAGTAGTTATATTCTTGAAACAGAGATGCCTCTGGTAACAGGGTCAGGAACAATGGAATACCCATTGCCAATAGGGACAAGTGTACTCTACCACTATATAAACTCTGATATAACCTACAGTACCGCATGAAAGAGACCACAGAATAGTCAGACACCAGCTCTGGTCGCCATCACATGACTTTGAATACAGCCCTGAGGCAAATTTTGATTTCCTCTGTGGTTGATATATTAGCCCCAGTTACAGAGGAAATACACCCCCAGGACTGACTGCAGAGCTGATCTGTATCTGATAAGACCCAGCAGATCCTGTAGCTACTGATCCCCAGTTACAGGGGAGATACACCCCCAGCACTGACTGCAGAGCTGATCTGTATCTGATAAGACCCAGCAGCTCCTGCAGTTACTGAGCCCCAGTTACAGGGGAGATACACCCCAGCACTGACTGCAGAGCTGATCTGTATCTGATAAGACCCAGCAGCTCCTGCAGTTACAGAGCCCCAGTTACAGGGGAAATACACCCCCAGCACTGACTGCAGAGCTGATCTGTATCTGATAAGACCCAGCAGCTCCTGCAGCTACCGAGCCCCAGTTACAGGAGAAATACACCCCCAGCACTGACTGCAGAGCTGATCTGTATCTGATAAGACCCAGCAGATCCTGTAGCTACTGAGCCCCAGTTACAGGGGAGATACACCCCAGCACGGACTGCAGAGCTGATCTGTATCTCATAAGACCCAGCAGCTCCTGCAGTTACAGAGCCCTGATGGTCACTTGACTGCTGGCGATGGGAGCCAGAGGCCGTGAGGCATCCTGCCGATCTGTACATAAAGTGCTCATTGAGCTATGGCTAGCTTTTTTGGATATCTCTCTGCTTCCGCAGCTGCACAATTAGTTCAAGAACATCCTTGCAGAGATAGATTCCAACTGCCTGGATGTTTGTCTATGGGTGGTCGGGATCTAGTTAAATCGGGGACCCAAAAGGTTGGCACCATGAAGTCACTGCTCAATATACTTTGCCCCTCTATCCTGATGAGAAGTCATTGACAGAGTCAAGGGACACAAGGGTACGTATCGGGATGTCACAGGCCAAGGTTCAACATCATGACGGCTGTCCGGCATCGACCTCATCACACTGCTGTGGAGCCAGCCCGGCTTCTGGGAATCTCCAGGTACTGAGGAGCACATTGTACATTACAGGTTTCTAGCGAGAGTGCTTGCAGAATACTCGCGACCCCTTTTTGAAAAAGCTCGCCGTCCGAGCTATGTGCGTTATGTTTCCCGTTCATGCCCAGCACGCGTTACCACCTTCTTATGTAAGAAGCTAAGGATCCTGGCAGGGGGCCACATGGACTCGGGGCAATAAATTCCTGTCCATCGGGGTAGACTTTATGCGGCTTTCTTTATAGAGCTCCTGGAATTTGGAGAATATTCAATGCTCAGAAATATTTGGGTCACATTTATAGCGAGAACACGAGGACCCTGGGGGAGCGAGGAAAACAATTTGAAACTGGGAGGAATGTGTGCAGAAAGGCACAACAAACTCCAGATTGGCCAGGACCAATAAATCAAGAGAGAAACCTCATCAATCCTGCAGCTCAATGCATTCTAATGCTCTCTGTTATCAGCCATTGTAGACAGACTGTAGGATGGAGAAATACAATCTATTGCTCTTTGGTAACAGTCTCTTGACTTAACCCCCCCCCCGCCTCAGATGTGGACTTCAAATCAGATTAAGCATTCTTTTAATCATATTGCTCCATCATTATTGTGTATATGTCATGCAAATCGAATAGGACGATCAGTAAGAGGAGGGGTTGACTAGTGCGCAGTATTGACTTCTGATGTCTTCAAATTTTACACTACTTATCCTGTACTGATAATGAGTTACATCCTGTATTATCCTAAAGAGCTGCACTCACTATTCTGCTGGTGCAGTCACTGTATATGCATTACTTATCCTGTACTGATCCCGAGTTACATCCTGTATTATACTCCAGAGCTGCACTCACTATTCTGCTGGTGCAGTCACTGTACATACATTACTTATCCTGTACTGATTCGGAGTTACATCCTGTATTATACTCCCGAGCTGCACTCAATATTCTGCTGGTACAGTCACTGTGTACATACATTACATTACTTATCCTGTACTGATCCCGAGTTACATCCTGGGACCAGGACCAGATGGTTTAACATCGGAACTTTAGAAGACCTTTAACACCTTGGTCCCCCTCTTGACCAAGGTAATAAATGACTGTCTCTCCTCAGGCACTCGGCCAAGGTCAATGAGGAGGTCGGCTCTGATCATCCTGGCAAAGGGTAAAGATCTGTTCCACATTGAGAATTGGCGTCCGATAGCGCTGCTCAATGTGGACAAAAAGATCCTGGCAAAAGTGTTTTTTTTTTTGTTTTGTTTTTTTTAATAGCCTGATAACAGCTGCCTCTCCGCTTCTTGGTGTCAGGGCGGACGTAGAGCGGGGCAGGGCGGGTCCCTGCAAGGGGTTCACGCTATCCTTGGATCAGGCCAAGGCTTTTGATCAAGTTGACCATGAGTACCTCTGGTCCACTCTTTTGAGATACGGCCTGCCAGGGAGGTTTGTTGATTGGTTGCGAATTTTGTACAAAGGGGCTGAGAGCTTTCCGCTTGTGAATGGGTGGATTGGACGATCTTTTGAGGTGGGGGTCCGGTGTGCGTCAGGGTTGTCCTCTAAGCCCTTTGTTATATGTGTTCATGATCGACTCCTTCTTGTGGAGGCTAAATTGGGGCCATTGGCAGGGGTGAGCATGGGCCTAGGGGCATCGGCATCTGCTTGAAGTCCATGGTCTATGCAGACAATGTCACCATCTTTGTCTCTTCTTTGGAGGAGGCAGAGGGGGTGATGTCAGAAGTGGAGTGCTATCAGAAGCTTCCGGGTCCAAGATCAATTGGGGGAAGTGCGTAAGTCTTTGGTTGGGAGAGGGAGACCCTACCTTTATAGTCTTCCAAACACCCTTCCTGTGCCCCAGGAAACAGTAAAGATCTTGGGCATTGAATTCGGCCAGGGAGATTACCCAAAGAAAAATTGGGAGGACAGGCTGAATAATGCCGCTCAGAAGGTGGACCAGTGGAAAGGTTGGTCCTTGACCCTAAGAGAGAGGATTAGCCTGATCAAGACTTTCCTGCTCCCGTTGCTCATCTATCTGGGCCGCTTCTGCTGTTCAAGAGGTTATGGGGGGGGGGGGGGGGGAAGACAGGCTGAACCCAAGAGAGAGGTGACATACCACACAAGGAGACTAGGGGGGTTAGGTATGGTTAACCCCGTTGTGCTCTTAACAAATTATTTTATTAAGATCAATGTAGCGTGCATGTGGAATGCAGGCCCTCTTCAATGGGTAGTCTCCTGTCAGGAATGGTTTCAGCCCTACTTCCAGGAATGGGAGTCAGGAGGTCGAGTGAAGAACTTTTGTACGCTGCAAAAATATTTCCTGGCTTATGTTGCCCTGACCCTGAGGACCATTCGTCGTTGGAGTCTGGGGATGGTGAAGAACTCTCACTAGGAAACTCTTGGATGAGAGGGTATTGTTAACTTATTTTCAGAGCCCAATGGCCTTTAGGGATTGCCCAGGTCGGGATCAGAGAGTAGGGCTGCGTTTGCTAAATTCAGGGAGGATCACCCTGAAGGTTTGGGACGTGGCCCGGCGTTGCTTCCATGGAAGGCTATATGTAAGGGCAATGTGAAGTTCAGAGGATAGGCGCTGGTCCCGGGAGGAGTGTGCCAACATGCTGCACTCACTATTCTGCTGGTGCAGTCACTGTACATACATTAATTATTCTGTACTGATCCTGAGTTACATCCTCTATTATCCTCCAGAGCTTTGCTCACTATTCTGCTGGTGCAGTCACTGTACATACATTATTTATCCTGTACTGATCCTGAGTTACATCCTGTATTATCCTCCAGAGCTGCGCTCACTATTCTGCTGGTGCAGTCACTGTAAATACATTATTTATCCTGTACTGATCCTGAGTTATATCCTGTATTATCCTTCAGAGCTGCTCTCACTTTTCTGCTGGTGCAGTCACTGTACATATATTACTTATCCTGTACTTATCCTGAGTTACATCCTGTATTATCCTCCAGAGCTGCACTCACTGTTCTGCTGGTGCAGTCACGGTGTACATAAATTACTTATCCTATACTGATTCAGAGTCAGATTAAATCCACAAAACACAATTCTTTTCTATATTTTATTGAAAAATATTAATAAATTACACTATGTTACATCAGAGTAGCAGGATATTTACATACAGTGACTCCAGTGAGACACAGGAGAGAAGTTGAGGCAACAAGGCATTCAGAGACCACACAGCACATCGGTGACCGGGACAGATCATAAAGACATTGGACATTGTACTGCTTTGACAAGGTTTGGAAATTGGAGGAATTTTGCAGATCTGGAAAAATCAGGAAGCGAGTATCGGTCTTACAGTCAACAGGTCTCTAGAACACTTAAAGGGGTTGTATCTACCATGGACTCTAATAGCATAAATTAAAGGATACACCAAAGTAGAATAATAAATGATGGTGCCAGATGCGAGAACCGCACCGATCTCCGGAACAGGCCCCCAAAAGTGTTGGCTCAGAACAGAGAGCTGGTCCCACTTGCACGACTCTCCATTCTATTCTATAGAAGTTCCCAGTACAGGGGAGCATTGATCTCCATTCTGTTCTATGAGAGTTTCCAGTACAGGGGAGCGCTGTGTTCTCCATTCTGTTCTATGGGACTTCCCAGTACAGGGGAGCGCTGTGTTCTCCATTCTGTTGTAATGGAATCCCCAATACAGGGGAGTGGAATGTTCAGTTGTTCGTAGAACTCCCATAGAAGGGAGAACACAGCGCTCCCCTGTACTGGGATCTCCCATAGAACAGAATAGGGAACACAGCGTCATCCCCTCCCCCCCCCCCCCCCCTTACTGCGAACTCCCATAGTACAGAATGGAAAACACAGCGCTCCCCTGTACTGGGAACTCCCATAGAACAGGATGGAGAACACAGCGCTCCCCTGTACTGGGAACTCCCATAGAACAGAATAGGGAACACAGCGCTCCCATGTACTGGGAACTCCCATAGAACAGAATAGGGAACACAGCGCTCCCCTGTACTGGGAACTTCCATAGAACAAAATGGAGAACACAGCGCTCCCCTGTACTGAGAACTCCCATAGAACAGAATTTAGAGTCGTGCGCATGGGTAACCGGATCTCCATTCTGAGCCGACACTTTTGAGAGATGGGACCACACCTATCACACTTTGATGGCATATCCTAATTTTATACCACCAAAGTCTATGGTGGGAACACCCCTTAAGTACAATATCCAGCCAAGGAGTGTTTGTAATCTAGATTGAACATCTAAAACACCAACCTACAATAGTACAAAAACCACCATTTATAAACATTAAGTTGCTGTTTGGAGTGTAATGGGTCCACCAAAGGTTCGTTCACATGCATAGCTTTTTAGATGCAGTTTTTGAAGCCAAAACCAAACTTAAAAACAAGAAGAGAAGTCCCCGACTTCCTTTACTCCATATCTCCCAACTAGGACCCATTCTTGGTTTTGGCTTCAGAAACGTCACGTTTGAACCTTCGACCATGGTGGATGGGGAGAGACTTCCTAATTCTGTTCAACACCAGTTTTAAGACTTTGTCTAAGATATAACAACAAGGTAAAGACCAGTAGATCCAGACTGCGGACATAGTACAATGTGAGCCAACACCAGCTGTGTGTGTTTGGTAGTCCCCGAATGACAAGACCTTTCACATTTACCTAATCTCTTTGCAGCTTTCACAGTGATTAGGTCAAAATTACAGCAATTAGAAAAAATACAACAGAAAAAATAGGGAAGAGTTCAAATTAGGGGAAGAAGTTGCCATTAGCAGCAGGTCGTTCGTGGATTAGAGGGGCTCTATGTACAGAATTAAAACCTTCTCTATATAAAGGAATAGTAAAACCTACAAACCATTATGTAGCATCAAGGCGGAGATGGGGACAAAACACGGACGTTCCAACAATAGCCTTTTGGAGATAGAATTGTCAAAAATGATCAAGAAACCTTAAAAAAAATTGTTATAAATCGTATGAGAACCATTTTTAGGTAGAGGAGAAGTCTTTTCCTATGGAGAGAACTGCCTCAAGCGGATACAATATAGAAGCTGTACTCTAACAATGACTACAAGGAGGACAAAGGCTTTGGGGCATGTGTCCTCCTCATTCATGATAGAGACCATCGTCTACAAATAAGACTTGGTCAATATGGTTCTAAACATATTAGAACTGGTTCAGATGAGCCACCATGATTTTGGGTCATCAGGTCTATGGTTTGGATAAGTTGCCCATATAAAACTTCTGTCTAAGGCACATTGAAGACAGCTTTTAGCCCAAAATCATTTGAAGAGTTTGTTTGTAAAAATGGGCAGGTTACTTATGTAGCCAATTGTATTAATCAACTCTTCCCACAATTGATACAAAACACTCATTTTAAGGCATATGGGTTTAAGTATGGACTTCAAGAGTGATTATGTCTGGCTAGGGTCTACCATGGCGTCAAGACCCAAAGTCAACGGTATTAATCAACTATTCCCACGTTTGATGGAAAACACTAATTTTAAGGCATATGGGTTCAAGTATAGACTTCAAGAGTGACTATGTCTGCCTAGAGTCTACCATGGCATCAAGACCCTAAGTCAACTGTATTCATCAACTCTTCCCACAATTATTGAAAAACACTCATTTTAAAGGCATATGGGTTGAAGTATGGACTTCAAGAGTAATAATGTCTGCCAATTTCTTGCCATGTCTAGGTTTTACCATGGCTAGGATCTACCAGGGCATCAAGACCCCATGTTCTCAGAATAATGAAAAACTTAGACAACGTACCTAATGAAGTTAATCAAATCACTAATCCCTTTTGATCATCACTCATAGGAGCAGAGGTCATATCATCTCATGACAAGGGTCTCATCTATCATGAATATGGTTTTACCCTAAAAGACAGTTCGTGATATTCAAAGAGTGCAGAGCACCAAGTCCTCCAGAATGGTTCATACTATGTTCCATACGTCTTATGAAAAACAAAGATGTAAGGATAAGTCCTAAATCATCTGCCACCTACGAGGTGTAGATTACATTAGTTAGATATCACATAGCCCCAGCACTGGAAGCTTAAACATTTTTTTCTTTGGTACAAACCATACATGATACAAAATATATTCAATAGTATTACTAGATTGGGGCTCAGGTCAGATTGACCAAACTTAAGAAAAAAAAAAAATTAAGATTCGGGAGGTCCTAACCCCAAATCTTTCTCTGACCCTAAACTGGGACTGTGGGTTGTTTAGGAAGTGTTAGGGATTAGTTCAACAGTCTGGCAACATGATGCTCCATTACAGCCTAACTTCCGGAGAGACATCCCAGCCAGTACAACACAACCCTAACTTGGTTGAGGGCCATGGTAAATTTTTTGGAAATTTTTGACAAAATTGATTCGGCCCAAACCGAACTGAAGCGATTGAATTCAGGTAGAAGTGGAGTTTGACCTGAATCCCTGAAGTGCAACACTACACACAAAGAAAACCTTATGGTCCGTTACCAAAAAATTGGCCTCCCACTAACCAATGGATATTACAGTTCCATATTAGACTATATTTAGGACAAAAGGAAGTAAAGATTCTCCCCCAATGATTTGGGTGTGGGGGAGAAAGGGGTTTATTGTAGCTTTTATATGAGTTATAAAACCAACAATAACTTGGGCGCCCTCCAAGGGGAGCGGGCCCTCGGGCGCCCTCCAAGAGGAGCGGGCCCTCGGGCGCCCTCCAAGAGGAGCGGGCCCTCGGGCGCCCTCCAAGAGGAGCGGGCCCTCAGGCGCCCTCCAGTTTCTTTCATGACCTTTTGGGGGAAAAAGGTACACAATCCCACCAGCCAATGACCAAATACTGTAAAAACATGGGGTAGGAAGGTATAGGTAGGGTGGGTCACATAATTTATGGGTACAATTTAAAAAAAAAAAAAAAAACATACAATACTTTTAAAACCTTCACTTTTCTTAGACCACCTCTGATCCAATAAATAATGGCGGCCAGTCGTTTTTTCCTCACAACGAAATCTCGGTACCTAAATACAGTATACACCAGAAGACAGTGACTAAGATAAAAAATTTAAATATATAAAAAAAGTCCCGAGCTCTAATGAATTCAAGTATCTTCACGGAGGAAACAAAATGGACAGGAAAAATTCCGAAAAGAACGTGCACAGTTTTTAGATGGACTTGACGAACCTAAGTCTTCAGAGAAGTTTACAGCAAAGTTATAGCGTTTTTGGTGTTTTCCTACGTTGCTCTAGAAAAAAAAGTCCAGTGTAAGAATGAGCCAACACTCAATACACCAACTGATCGGACCCGCCGACAGAACCCCTACAGGTTCTGACCAAGTATGGAGAACCTACGCTCTTAGTCATTCGAGTATTCCACCAGATCTGTCCAAATGGTAGTCACAAAAACAAGGCACAAAAATTCACTAGTTCCCAGAAAAAAGCCCAGGGTCACGTTTCTCCCTTGGTATTGATATTATTGTACTGGTTCAGAAGCTGTTCATATGGTACAGTCATTTCAGCGTCATTGCTGGAAAAAGACGACTCGTCCAGACAAGTAAATGTATCCAGTCTACTAGGAGTCTCCGGGTCCTCATTATTTTCCTCTATGGAAGATTTCGATTTTTCTTCGTCTTCAGAATTATCACATTCCTCCTCTTCATCCTCCTCCTCCTCATTCACAAAGTTAATGTTGTTCTGGAAAATCAAAGGCTTATAATCTTTCGACTCCCAAGGTTCTCCTTCCTCTTCGCTGATGCGGTCTAACTGGTTGATGAAGATGGTGGCTTCTTTATCCTGGAGGGGCCTCATTCCATTCTCCTTCTGAAGACCACCGGAGAAAGTCACCGCATCATAGCCAAATCCATTGCGCTTGGTGTAGACCACCATCTCCTTGCCTTTATTGGACACATTATCAGAGAGCTCTCCATTTAGGATCCTTTCGCCATGTGTCTTTAAACCGTTTTTACCTATCTGCTTGATCAGGTCATTGTAGGTTTCCTCCTTTTTGGACAGGAAGCTTAGGATGTTGATGTCCTTGGAATTCACCATTGGGATGGGCTTGTCCTTTTTTGTCCGCGGGTCATTTTCGAAGGACTCTTTCCTTCTTTTACGTCTCTTTTTGATGGCCTTGTGGACCTCCACAAACATGCTGACCTTCCAGTTCACGAACAGGGAGAGCCAGGCCAGGCCAAGATAAATCCAAATTTCCACAAAATATCTGTAGAGGGCTCCATAGGAATACTTCGGATTCACACCTGCCAAGAACAAAAAAAAGAACGTTTTTAGCATCATAAATTTTGGAAGTAAAACATTTAGTTTTAGACTCTTCTAGAAAATTGGCACAATTCATGTCCGACTGGGGAGCCCAGTACCCTCAGGGTGCCTGCCGGCAGGGCGGACCCTTAGGGCACGTCCTACTGCTCCTATACATGTCTCTTGCTACTGCCTCTCTTACTGTGCCTTCCTCCCAGAGAAGCAGCCCCCATGGACCCACTGTGGGCTTTCCCTGTTGGCCAACTTAACCCGGTCTATGAGCAATTATAGGGTAATCAAGGGTGCAGAGCCAAAAGTTTCCTCCCAAGTCCCCGTCTTATGAAGGACATCCCTCATAACCACCCAAGTCAATGTAGCTTAATTTTGGAAAAGACGGAAGACCAACCTGCTACATAGTCTCCGAATCCAATGGTGGTGATGGTGATGAAAGAGAAGTAGAGGCCCTCTATGTAGTCCCAACCTTCAGTCTTCATGAAAACGAATGGAGGAATCACCAGGTGGACGATGACGCCCCATAAGATGAAGATGGCCGTGCAGGTGATCTGGGCTTTTCTCTGCAAGAAAAAAATTAGGGAAATCACATTTGCATCCAAATCAGTTGGATGGAACCATGCTACAAAATATGAGGTCAACCATACAGATGGAAGGGCCTACAGAGCAGGACTCAAACTCAAATATGACCAAACAAGTTATGTTATGTAGCCCACTTAGACAAAGCAAGTAGGGATAGACTAGGTCTGGACACAGAAGGACCACCTCTCCGATTTCCCCGGTGGGGTCAGTCAGTGCTTGGCAGAGGCACCAGCAAATGGAGCGGTTGCCATCTTGGATCCAGTTTTCCAGAACACACCTCCATATCACTCTGTTCCACAGTTTAAAGGTAGTTTACAGCCATACTGCGGCGCTCTATCCACCTTCCAAGGTCCATTGAGGACAAGCACAATGTTGATGTGCTCCTGGTGGAAGAACTTTGACACTCAGTCTACAGGATCACCTTAATGCCATCACGAAACTTGTCAGTAATGACCTTGTGAAATGACTGATCTTGCTTTTCTATACATTTTCTGCAGGATCAGCTGCTTTAAATAAGTTCCTGCACAGACGGCTGCAAACTAAACTCTAGAATCAGCAAGTTTTAAGCATAAACAATATATGTTCACTCTACAGAGAGAGGAACAAAAGTCACATGTCTGTCTACATAATGAGGACCGCCATAAGAAAGGTTTTACATTACATTACTGATCCTGAGTTACATCCTGTATTATCCTCCAGAGCTACGCTCACTATTCTGCTGGTGCAGTCACTGTGAACATACATTATTTATCCTGTGCTGATCCCGAGTTACATCCTGTATTATCTTCCAGAGCTGCACTCACTATTCTGCAGGAGCAGTCACTGTACATACATTACTTATCCTGTACTGATCCTGAGTTACATCCTGTATTATCCTCCAGAGCTGCACTCACTATTCTGCTGGTGCAGTCACTGTACAGACATTACTGATCCTGAGTTACATACTGTATTATACTCCAGAGCTGCACTCACTATTCTGCTGGTGCAGTCACTGTGTACATACATTACTTATCCTGTACTGATCCTGAGTTACATCCTGTATTATACTCCAGAGCTGCGCTCACTGTACTGCTGGTTCAGAATGTATGTGCATAGTGACTGCACCAGCAGAATAGTGAGTGCAGCTCTGGAGAATAATACAGGATGTAACTCAGGATCAGTACAGGATAAGTAATGTATGTACACAGTGACTGCACCAGCAGAATAGTGAGTGCAGCTCTGGAGTATAATACAGGATGTAACTCAGGATCAATACAGGATAAGTAATGTATGTACACAGTGACTGCACCAGCAGAATAGTGAGCACAGCTCTGGAGTATAATACAGGATGTAACTCAGGATCAGTACAGGATAAGTAATGTATGTACACAGTGACTGCACCAGCAGAATAGTGAGCGCAGCTCTGGAGTATAATTCGGGATGTAACGCAGGATCAATACAGGATAAGTAATAAATGTACAGTGACTGCACTAGCAGAACAGTGAGCGCAGCTCTGGAGGATAATAAAGGATGTAACTCAGGATCAGTACAGGATAAGTAATGTATGTACAGTGACTGCACCAGCAGAATAGTGAGTGCAGCTCTGGAAGATAATACAGGATGTAACTCAGGATCAGTACAGGATAAGTAATGTATGTACACAGTGACTGCACCAGCAGAATAGTGAGCAGCTCTGGAGGATAATACAGGATGTAACTCAGGATCAGTACAGGATAAGTAATGTATGTACACAGTGACTGCACCAGCAGAATCGTGAGTGCAGCTCTGGAGGATAATACAGGATGTAACTCAGGATCAGTATAGTATTGTATGTAGAAAGCGACTTCGAATTTTATGTAGCTAGAGGATAACCCTGAATGCTCAACCTCAGATGTGTCACCTGCACTACTTGCTGCACTTTTCCTAGTCCCCGTCTACACCTTAAAGAACAGAAATTCCCTCTGTCACTGCAGAGCCACTGATCCCTCTGCAATACGCTCTTGCCCCACCTCCTGCCTCAATAAATCCCAACAGTGCCCCCTGTGGCTATATCAGGTAGTGCTGGGGAAAAAAAGGTTTCTATTTTGGCTGCTCGTGGGGCAGAATTTCTTACCAGAGTAACTCCTCTTTTAGTGAGAAACTGGCCCAATCTTTTTGCTCGTCCTGCAAAGAACTTCCCCAAGGCGCTGATCCAAGTCAGGCAAAGCGGCACCCCAAACAAGCCGTAGAATATGCAGAACAACCGACCGGCAGACGTCTTCGGGGCTATGTTTCCATAACCTAGAAGGAAGATTGAGAGACTAATGAACACAATAAATGCATGAAATCCCCAGTGGCCAAGCCCAGAATAGTCTGCAAACCGTATTAGAGTGACATTAGCAGAGGTAGTCAGTGACCGCAGCCTCGGTGGACAGTAGTGGGGTGTGAGGTCATGACCAGCTTCAATCAAGGCCCCCCTTTTTTTACTCTTGGTTATAGGAACCACAATGCTCTGTTTGCTCCTCTACTGCTCATTTCCCAATGTTTGTGTATTTAGGACCCCCAAGGCTATATGTATGCACCTCTACCGTGCACTTACCGATTGTAGTAATGACCGTAGCCGCGAAGATTACAGCATTCGCCCAGTTCCAGTTGTTGAAGGTAGTGTTGCCGGTGATTGTCACACCTTGACCAGCAGCATTGGAGACAGTCTGTGGACAAAAACACAGGAATTTTAATATAAAAACCTTGAGGCTTCGCAGTCTCTGCAGTCATTTAAAGGGGTCATTGAACAGCAACGGTCAGAATGGGGTGGAATGGACTGGAAACTGCCCAATGCTTAACACACATGGAAATGGAGATTGGGTTTTGTATTGTATCCTTTTTCACAAACTTATTCCCTAGGGTTGAGGTGAAGAGGATTCCTACCAAATCTAAATGCATGCCATTACCTTAAAATACAACCCACTCCAAAAACGACCCTATTGATAAATAAGTACCAGCTGGCAACATGGTGCCACTTTGTGTCAGAAGCCTTTGTGTTGGGAATTGACTCTTCCCTTTTATCCACCATGGAGGAATATAGGGTTATTTAGCTCTAAAAAGGTGCCAAACCCATCCTTGGTTTTCCACCCTCAGAAGGTCGCAGCCATCACTCGCAACATCTCCAGATCATTCAGAATGGAAGAGGTCCCAGGAAATTGCCCCCATCATAACCAGATCACCCAAACTGGCAGAGGTTCTTAGGAATTACCTCATAAATGCCTGAACATCCACAGGGGAGATGGTACCAGGAATCACCCTCATCATCGCCAGATCATCCAAGGCTGGAGAGATCCCCTAAATTATTCCCATCATCAAAAGATGAAATAGTCTCAGGAAGCACTCCCATCATCATCTCCAGATGATCCAGAGCAGAGGAGGTGCCAGGAATCCACCATCATCTCAAGATTCTCAAGTGCACCATTACTTCTGTCTGTAGGAAGAGCCCCAGTCATGGGTTTGTGTAATGGACCCTCAGAATCGGTTGAGCAGCTGCCAAACCAAGGAGCCAACTGAAGACGCTACCACCCTAGAGGCCTTCCATAATCACATCTAGATGGGATAATTGTAAGGAAGCCCTTATAGGTCGCATACTGGTATCTATTCGTCACTGGCCACCTATCTTAGGGAATTGGCTCAAAACATTTTTTCGGTAGCCATTGGGGGGAGTAGGAAGAACACTATTTTGTTTAGTGTTTTTTTATAGGATTTTATTTTGTGCAACAATAATTACATGAAACTTAGAGGGTTATATAAAAAAAAAAAACACCCCACACATCCCCCAAAACGAATCTACAGATTAACCCCTTATTACTAGTGCATGGTACAGGACAGTCCATAGAGCACAACATCTGGCCATGGAGAGCGCGTAGCCGGCCACCTGCCACCGGTCTTCATACGCTCGTGCCACGTAACCAAGGACAACACGTGTGGTCAAACAAGACGATCTCCAGGCAACTCGCAGCACTTGACCCACAGCCTCTTGGGGCCTCTAGATATGAGCAGGATTAAAAGGCAGGTTTCTCATTTCCTCTTTATCCCAATTCAGAGACTGGAAAATCAATTTAGGACTCATGGAAAAAACAAAGGTCCAGATGTGGAAGAAAAAGTCTCTGGGGTCTTAGAGCTGCAAGGACAAAAACTAAAAATGTTCTCGCCATCTGTCCGATCTATGGAGAAAGCTCGTCTCTCCCACAACCAAAGTCTGAGGGACCGCAGAAGAAAAACCGAGAGACCCGGGAGGGAGGACGTGTGTTCTGCACCGCGAAGATTAACTCCGTTTACTTAGCTTTGATGCAATGGGATCAGATTTAGAACTGATTGCAATCTTTTAAAGTTATTGAGAGGTTTCTGAACAAAGTTATGTAAATAGACAAACAAGCGGCTCATGGGAAGGTTGAAAACTCACAAGAGCTCTGTTCTGTGTCTATTCAGAACAGGATTCAGGGTAGGCTAAAAAAGAAGTGCTTATCAGAAGATGAGAGTCATCTATAGACCCAAGACATTCCCACTGATGTCATCATAGACATGTCCTATGACATTAGCATCCAGCTCAAATGATCTGCCACAGAGGTAGGCGATACCACTGCTATAGGCAAAGATAGGAGGCATGGCGGCTTGGTGGTCAGCACAGAGAAGCATTGTGGCTCAGTGGTCAACACTGGGGTTTTGGGTTCACATCCCACCATGATCCTCATCTGTAAGTTCTCCACATTTGCCTGGGTTTCCTCTGCTTTCCCCAACACTCCAAATACATACAGGTTAATCTAAACCTTAGACTGTGAGCCCCAATGTGTTCAGGGACCAAGATGATTAATGGCAATCCCTGTACTGTACTGTGGAATAGAATGGTGCTATATCAATGAATAAAAAGCCCTAATCTTGAGGATATCACATAATATCCATCAGCCATCACACCCCTTGGTTGCCAGAAGATGCACAAAGTCATTACAGTAGCTAGTCCAGTCTTAATGTTTGGGAAATCTTACACCCCCTCCTGCTTGGGGTTGCTGCAGACCCCATTACGGTTCCCCATGTTTGGTTACTAAATTAGATTTTATTGGAGTAGGTGGAGGGTTCGTGACAGCCCTGTGGTTTCTCTGCCTCCTTAATGCATCTATGGTGACATATGCACAACAGGCGGAGGTCTGCTGATCAGCAGAAGTCTTAAAGTTTAATGGTAAGTAGCTGCAGTCTATTAATCTCGTTTTATAGGGAAGCCGTCCGCTCCTCTTCATTTGGCTCATATAAACAAGGGAGACTCTCCAGAGAGACCCATAGAAGATTCTTCATGCTACAACCCCCAAGAGATATACAGACTCTACTCCCAGTATAATGCACAATAAACTCTGTTATTATATGGGAGGAAAAGTGCAATTGTTTTCTCCAGAAGCACAGACCCACCAGAATTGCAGGGTTATCCTCCCTAACAGACCAGACCTCACACAAACCCCTCTACAGTAAAATGGTTGCACACTTACCCCCACCCCTAATGATACAAGATGCCCACATTCCCCGACTGTTGGTAAGATTACATACCCAGGTCAAGTGAAACCTAGTACAGGGCTCTTTGTACCAGGAATCATAGTAATATTTCTTCTCACCTAGTCATATTACACAGAGGGTCATGTTCTTTGGAATAATTTTAACACTCATATGATGACCAGGACCCCCCATTCTGGGTACCGCACCTCATGGGTCATCTGATAAAGATACAAAAAAAAAAAAAATCTCTTATCTACCTAGAAAAAGGTTATTTTCTGGGTTGGGGGTTCTTTAAGAATAGGTGGACACCAATGAGCCAAGGAGAATTCCCACTGAATTTAAACGTTAGATTAGAAACCAACGTACTCCAGATAAGACCCCATTGTTCATAAACGAACCTGCTGCCAACTTGGCACCACTGTGGCATACACCTTTGTGTTTGTATGTGACCCTTCCTAGTTACCCACCATAAGAGACTGAAAGGTAATTTAGCCCTAAGAAGGTGCCAAACCCAATGCTGATATAATTCCCTTTCTGTTGGGATTATCATCAGGAATCTCTACCATCATGTCCAAACCATCCAGAGCTGTGGAGGACCCAGGAATCACTCCTGTTATCTCAAAATCATGCAGAGCAGAGGAAGTCCCAGGAATCACCCCCATCATCTGCAGATAATCCAGAGCGATGAAGGTCCCTGGAATTGCCCCCATACTCTCCACAGCGGAGGAGGTCCCAGGAATCACGCCTACGATCTCAAAATAATCCAGAGCAGAGGTGGTCTCAGGAATCACCCCTATCATCGGCAGATCATCCAGAGAGGAAGTTGCCCTAGGAATTACACTCATAATCTCCACAGCGGAGGAGGTCCCAGGAATTACTCCCATTATTTGCAGATCAACCAGAATTGAGGTGGTCCCAGGAATCACCCCTATCATCGGCAGATCATCCAGAGAGGAAGTTGCCCTAGGAATTACACTCATAATCTCCACAGCGGAGGAGGTCCCAGGAATTACTCCCATTATGTGCAGATCAACCAGAACTGAGGAGGTCCCAGGAATCACCCCCATCATCTCCAGATCATCCACAGCCAAGTAGGTCCTAGGGATCACTCTCAGCATCTGCAGAGCACCATTGCTCCTATCTGTAATGGATTACTTAAAAGTGCTGGAGCTGGCCAGGACCCCCCACTCTAGTACTACCCCCTGGAGGTAATCTGGTGATGGTGGAGTGAGCTTGTGGAGCCAGCAGTCATTACATCATGGACCCTGTCGAGGCCGCTGCCATGCTACTGATGTATTTCTAGGACCAGCAGCTTCTGTTCCGCACAGGAGCCTATAGCCTGCAGCCCCACAGACTTCTCCGAGAACATCCCCGGCCACGTCTAACATTTCAGGCATGCAAACAGCTGGCTGCCTGTCTGTCTTGAGGCTTCTTGTTATGTAATAGAGCAAATTCCTCTTGTAAAAAGCCCCTTTGGGGCCAAAAATAAAGTGGTGATAAAAAATAATGGAGGAAGTGATCTGATCATCGCCAGCTGCAAAGTCGACCGCGCAAGATGGACGTTTAATAGACCATTAAGGCACCTGAAAAGGTCGACCCTGGACGAGTGACAGTCAGGATAAAGGTCGCACTGCCGGGAAGACACACAATGGAAGAAGCCAGAGGAGGAGTATGGACGAGCGAGAGTCAGGATAAAGGTCTCACCGCACTGCTGGGAAGATGAACGATGGAAGAAGCCAGAGGAGGACTATGGGCGAGACACAGTCAGGATAAAGGTCGCACTGCGGAAGAACACATGGAAGAGCCAGAGAGGACTATGGGCGAGCACAGTCAGGATAAAGGTCGCACTGCCTGGGAAGACACACTGAAGAAGCCAGAGGAGGACTATGGACAGCGCAGCAGGATAAAGGTCCACGCACTGCTGGGGAGACACAGATAAAAGCAGAGGAGGACTATGGGAGTACAGTCAGGAGAAAGTTCGCACTGCTGGGAAGACACACAATGGAAGAAGCCAGAGGAGGACTATGGGCGAGCGTCAGTCAGGATAAAGGTCACACCGCACTGCTGGGAGGACACATGATGGAAGAAGCCAGAGGAGGACTATGGGCGAGACACAGTCAGGATAAAGGTCGCACTGCTGGGAAGACACACAAAGGAAGAAGCCAGAGGAGGACTATGGGCGAGACACAGTCAGGATAAAGGTTCCACCGCACTGCTGGGAAGACACACGATGGAAGAAGCCAGAGGAGGACTATGGGCGAGAAAGAGTCAGGATAAAGGTCCGACCGCACTGCTGGGAAGACACACGATGGAAGAAGCCAGAGGAGGACTATGGACGAGACAGAGTCAGGATAAAGGTCGCACTGCTGGGAAGACACACAATGAAAGAAGCCAGAGGAGGACTATGGATGAGCAAGAGCCAGGATAAAGGTCCCACCGCACTGCTGGGAAGACACACGATGGAAGAAGCCAGAGGAGGACTATGGACGAGACACAGTCAGGATAAAGGTCGCACTGCTGGGAAGATGCACAACAGAAGAAGCCAGAGGAGGACGATGGATGAGCAAGAGCCATGATAAAGGTTGCACTGCACTGCCGGGAAGACACACAATGGAAGAAGCCAGAGGAGGACTATGGGCGAGCGAGAGCCAGGATAAAGGTCGCACCGCACTGCTGGGAAGACGAACGATGGAAGAAGCCAGAGGAGGACTATGGGCGAGCGAGAGCCAGGATAAAGGTCGCACTGCTGGGAAGACGAACGATGGAAGAAGCCAGAGGAGGACTATGGACGAGAGAGAGACAGGATAAAGGTACCACAGCACTTCTGGGAAGATGCACAACAGAAGAAGCCAGAGGAGGACTATGGGCGAGTGAGAGCCAAGATAAAGGTCCCACCGCACTGCTGGGAAGACACACGATTGAAGACGCCAGAGGAGGACTATGGACGTGACAGAGTCAGGATAAAGGTCCCACCGCACTGCTGGGAAGACACATGATGGAAGAAGCCAGAGGAGGACTATGGACGAGACACACTCAGGATAAAGGTCCCACCGCACTGCTGGGAAGACACACGATGGAAGAAGCCAGAGGAGGACTATGGACGAGGCACAGTCAGGATAAAGTTCGCACTGCTGGGAAGACACATGATGGAAGAAGCAAGAGGAGGACTATGGGCGAGACACACTCAGGATAAAGGTCGCTCCGCACTGCCGGGAAGATGCACAACAGAAGAAGCCAGAGGAGGACGATGGATGAGCAAGAGCCATGATAAAGGTTGCACTGCACTGCTGGGAAGATGAACGATGGAAGAAGCCAGAGGAGGACTATGGGCGAGTGAGAGCCAGGATAAAGGTCGCACTGCTGGGAAGATGAACGATGGAAGAAGCCAGAGGAGGACTATGGGCGAGCGAGAGCCAGGATAAAGGTCGCACTGCTGGGAAGATGCACAACAGAAGAAGTCAGAGGAGGACTATAGGCGAGCGAGAGCCAGGATGAAGGTTGCACCGCTGGGAAGATGAACGATGGAAGAAGCCAGAGGAGGACTATGGGCGAGCGAGAGTCAGGATAAAGGTCTCACCGCACTGCTGGGAAGACACACGATGGAAGAAGCCAGAGGAGGACGATGGACGAGCGAGAGTCAGGATAAAGGTCCCACCGCACTGCTGGGAAGATGAACGATGGAAGAAGCCAGAGGAGGACTATGGACGAGAGTCCAGCACAAAACCAGAGGGAGGCGGAATCTCTCGTCCATTGTAACTCTATAAACATTCATAGGGACAGCACACGACTCCTAGAGATACAATGTTCCACACATTTCACTTCTTACACAGGAAGCCTCTGCCCTAAACTAAATAATGGCAGCCATGATGGCCTAGAAGTAAAATACGGCGGTCGGCATCATAAATATACGCCAGCGCCATAGCCCAAAGCATTCACCGCAGAACCGCACAGGATACAGCGTAACCTCCTTTGTGACCTGTGCGGGATTGCAGCGAACCCCTGAAGCTGCCGCCATTAGTCACCAGTGTCTGCGATGCAATCACTGTCGGGTTAATGAATGACCCATCAGCCTTGAGTGTCGCTACTAGTCTGATAAAATGCGGGCAAGCAAATATTTTCACATAAGAAAAAAGAACAAACAATCGATAAAAAAACATCCTGATCAACAGGAAAAAACAAAACAAGAAGCGCGAATCCAAGAAAAAAAAAACAGGACACGAGGCGCAGAATGCACCATAAAATACTTAACATGGCCGATAAGAGAGAGCAATATACTGTATACACCTGTCCACAGTCACGTAATATAATAGCTGATAACAGAGAGCAATGTACTGTATACACCTGTCCTGTTATGGCTGACAATAGAGCAATATACTGTATACACCTGTCCACAGGCTCCTGTCCTGTTATGGCTGATAATAGAGCAATATACTATACACACCTGTCCACAGTCACCTGTACTGTAATGGCTATCAATAGAGCAATATACTTTATACACCTGTCCAGAGTCACCTGTACTGTAATGGCTGACAATAGAGCAATATACTGTATACACCAGTCCAGTCACCTGTACTGCAATGGCTGACAATGAAGGAATATACTGTATACACCTGTCCACAGGCTCCTGTCCTGTTATGGCTGACAATAGAGCAATATACTGTATACACCTGTCCACAGTCACCTGTACTGTAATGGCTGACAATAGAGCAATATACTGTATACACCTGTCCACAGTCACCTGTACTGTTATGGCTGACAATAGAGCAATATACTGTATACACCAGTCCACAGTCACCTGTACTGCAATGGCTGACAATGAAGGAATATACTGTATACACCTGTCCACAGGCTCCTGTCCTGTTATGGCTGACAATAGAGCAATATACTGTATACACCTGTCCACAGTCACCTGTACTGTAAATGGCTGACAATAGAGCAATATACTGATACACCTGTCCAGTCACCTGTACTGTAATGGCTGACAATAGAGCAATATACTGTATACACCTGTCCACAGTCACCTGTACTGTAATGGCTGACAATAGAGCAATATACTGTATACACCTGTCCACAGTCACCTGTACTGTAATGGCTGACAATAGAGCAATATACTGTATACACCTGTCCACAGTCACCTGTACTGTTATGGCTGACAATAGAGCAATATACTGTATACAACCTGTCCCACAGCTCCTGTCCTGTTATGGCTGACAATAGAGCAATATACTATACACACCTGTCCACAGTCACCTGTACTGTAATGGCTATCAATAGAGCAATATACTTTATACACCTGTCCAGTCACCTGCATTGGAGTGGTCAATTACAGAGAGCAATATACTGTATACACCTGTCCAGTCACCTGCATTGGAGTGGTCAATTACAGAGAGCAATATACTGTATACACCTGTCCACAGTCACCTGTACTGTAATGGCTATCAATAGAGCAATATACTTTATACACCTGTCCACAGTCACCTGTACTGTAATGGCTATCAATAGAGCAATATACTGTATACACCTGCCCACAGTCCCCTGTCCTGTACAGGCTGATAACAGAAAGCAAGGTACCGCACACACAAGCTCATTTTTGTGGGCACAGGACTAAATCCGGATGTGTTCGGATTCCCCAAATATATAAGGATATCTCAATTTTCTGACAGCATGTAGAGAGCTTGAAAACAGACTGAAGTGAAGTTTATTAGAAAGTTGAAGTTTTGATTATTCAAGGATTAAGCTCTATTTACAGAACATTTAACGAGCATTAAAACGTAACAGACGAAGCGATGCAAGGCTCCAGTCACATCACATTGTGTATCTCCAGGATACAGGGAAGAAGGTATCCTGACATATACCGTGGCGCAGTCCTGGGGGTCTTTTTTGGACTTTTTTTGCCATCATATATACTTCATGCACACAGATGCGTGGTCTACAACTGGCACCTAAAAGCATATACAATTAAGACATTTTAGACCCCCTCAGCGCCGCCACAGTATATGTTGGGATAGCTTTTCACGATATTTAACAGATCTCGGCAATAGAGGCAGTGCTGGGCTGACCTGAAGGAGGGATCTAGGTCTGAGCAATGCACGCAATGGTGGAGCTTTAGGGGTCACGGCAGCCATATTGTAAAACAGGGCCCTAAGCTAGAAGGGCCCACATCCCCTCCCCCCCAACTATTAGAGGACTGCCTCTAATATAGACATGGTTCAAGTCCTCTGCTGGACCACAGAGAGAACTGTGTGCAATTACAGTTGTGAAGTTTTCCCTGCACTCATCTCTATGATCAGTGCTGGGAGGAAACAAGAAGCGACCGCGGAGACAACATTGAAGTCTGGAGAGGGTTCCCTGAAGAAATTTATTAGAACTGTTCTCTACCAGGCATCCTTGCATTAACCTCTTCCCAGGTATGTGTCATTAACCCGCTCACTGCCCTACATCAGGGATCCAACATTAACCCCTTCACTGCCCTGGACAACCCTCTCACCGCCCTATAACAAGGCGCCATATTTTATTTCCATCACTGGCCTAGACAACCAAGTATTTAGCATAAACCCTTTCAATACTTTACACCAGGGATCCAACATTAACCCCTTCATTTCCCCACACCACCAGGCATGTAGCATTGACCCAATCACTGTTCTGCACAAAGGATCCAACATTAACCCCTTCATTGCCCCAAACCACCAAGCATGCAGCATTAACCCTTTCAATGCTGTACACCAGTGATCCAAAATTAGCCACTTTACTATCCTAGACCACCAGGCATGTATCAGGAACTCCCTCACTGCCCTATAGCATGGAGCCATACCTAAATTCCTTCCCTGACCTAGAGCACCAGGTATATAGCATTAACCCCTTCACTGCCCTACACTAGGTATCCATACATTCACCCCCTCACTGCCCTAGACCCCCCCCAGGCATGTAGCATTAACCTTTTCAATGCTGTACACCAGGGATCCAACATTAACCCCTTCACTGCTCTATACCATGGAGTCATACATCAACCCACTACATCCCCAAGGATCCCTCCTCTCTGCCCTCGACCACCAGTCACTTCGAGATTAACCCCTGCAATGTCCTAAACCACCAGAGGTGGAGTCTGACCAGTTCGCTCAGGGCTCCCCATATAACAGACAGTTTGTGGGAGAACTGGGGAGGAAGCAGGACCTTGATTTTGGGGCTCATGTGTTCTTTAGCTACACCCCTGTCCAGTGCGACAATACAGTATAAGTTCACTTTACTATATAGCAGTAATGGTCTTGCATTATTTCTAGGTAACTGAGGTGGACCCCCAGCAACGGTTGCCGCTGGTGCGGCCAAAGTCATCTGATCCAGCACTGAATGGAGGCCAAAAACCATGACCCAAGATACATGAAGATGGACCTGAGCACCCCCCTCCCCCTCCCAAAATCATAAGCGTCCACTTCATCGGAAGAGGAGATCCGCATTTCCTTCCCACACAAATAAGAGGCCAATAAACAGGAAAGTGAAGAGAAAGCCCAAGACACCAGAACGCAGGACCCCCTCCCATGACCATGACGTTGGAGACCCCACACGTGACGCACAAGCGCCGTCAGCCCCTCTATTGATTAGTTTACATCACTTCACCCAACACAAGGTCTCAGCCCGACCGCCCATCGGGTCGCCCGTCACGTCCAGCATCTGAGCCGGCAGATGTTGTGGCAACAAACCAGCGTCCTGTCGCCTCCGTCCCAGCTGCGCAGGTTTTGGCAGAGGAAACTGGAAGAGGATTCAGGAGCTTCTGCAGAAACCAGAGAAAGACGCCTCGTCTACCTCCCGGCCACCTCTCACACCCATAGACATGGCTGGTGGTGAGGGCCACCTCATAGGATTCCAGTCTAGAAGACCCTCCAACCGGTCCTAATGGTTAAGTCGGACCTGAACCAACAAGGAGTCGACACTTGTTACAGAATCCTAAAGTAACATTCTGCAACAATGTATCAACCTCTTATTTCAGTGCGCGCAAGCCCTTTGTACAGATCGACCCTCGAAGGGTCGCGTTCTTCATTAGGGAGAGGCGCCATGTGGGTGTGTGGAGACCTAGCCACCATTAGTCGCTCCACTGAAATGTATAGAGGTTCTAAAAGGCTCATGAGAAATAAAATAGGACTCTTCAGCGTCTCCTATTGGATTTAGCGTTCCTCATCAGGGAGAGGCGCCATGCAGGTGTGTGGAGACCTATCCACCATTAGTCGCGCCACTGAAATTTACATATGTTCTAAAAGGCTCATGGGATATAAACTAGGACTCTGCAGCGTCTCCTATTGGATTTAGCGTTCCTCATCAGGGAGAGGCGCCATGCAGGTGTGTGGAGACCTATCCACCATTAGTCGCGCGCACGAAATTTACAATGTATCTAAAAGGCTCATGGGATATAAACAGTGACTACTGCAGCGTCTCCTATTGGATTTAGCGTTCCTCATTAGGGAGAGGCGCCATGCAGGTGTGTGGAGACTTATACACCATTAGTCGCTCCACTGAAATTTACATATGTTCTAAAAGGCTCATGGGATATAAACTAGGACTCTGCAGCGTCTCCTATTGGATTTAGCGTTCCTCAGTTCCCATGACCTAGGGTCAGCCACTGGGAGGCGATTTAAGAGAACCTGCTCGATTCCAGGGGCCTCAGAGGACCCAACAATCATCTAAAGGGAAACTAGAGAAGCCAAGAGCGGAGAGGTTTTATCAAGGCGAGAACACAAAGCCCCATTGTGTCACATACTGGGGGCTCCACTCACTCTGAAGCCCCCCCCCCCCCAAAACAAAAAAACAACAAAAAAAAAAAAAAAAACATGAAAAACCTGAAGGCAGCCATTTTTGGCTCCTGATTTTTCCTCCCCACTTTCCAAGAGCCATAGGTTGTTTTTTCTTCCAGTCTGCATAGTTATAGGAGGGCTTGTTTTTTGGGAGAATAAGTGATAGTTTAATGGTGCCATTGACCATACCACACTGTACTGAGCTATGGCAGGGAGTAATAGGAGTACATTCATGGCAGTTAGAGAGGTCTTCAGCAGACATGGCAACAAAACGGCACCCCACAATATTGGGGCTGATTGGGGGCCGCAGCTGACTGGCTGGGATTGGAGCGCACTCCGAATCGGGAGCAGAGGAGTATGGAACTGGGGGCAGGAAGAGGGGGTGGAGAGAGGAGTCTGAAGGCAAAGGGTGAAGGGGAGGAGGGACAGAGGAGTCCAAAGGGAGGAGAGTGGGAACCCGAAGAGTCTGGAAGGTGGGTGGTAGGGAGGGGAGGCAAAGAAGGAATGGTCAATGCAGCTATGTGAGGTGCATTGGGGGCTTAGAAGGAACTTTCGTTGGTGACAACCATTAGAGATGCATTGGGGCATAGAAGGAACTTTGGTCGGTGACAAATATGTAGGGTGCGTTGGGGGCATAGAAGGAACTTTGGTCGGTGACGACTGTGTGATCTATTTAATAACCTAAGATTTTCTTCTAATTTAAAAACAGCTTAATCATTCACCCGAATCTAACCACGTCCATGGGGTGGGGGGACAGGTTGAGTTGAGGCGATGCACCGTGCGTCACCGGCCGAGACACGAGATGATCCAACCGTGACACCTGAAGACAGATCCTACGCACAAGGTATCAGAGGCCCAGCCCAGGTCAAGAGGCCGACGATTCTGCAAACCTCGGGCGGCCAAGACGTGAAGACTTTGCTCTAATGATATAACGGAGACTGGAGAAGTTGTACTGTGCACAGCAGAATTAAGAACACGGGCTCCTGAGCGCCAGTGACCACTGCAGTCCTGACACTGTATTCATAGACACATGAGTAATGCCCTTCCCTGTCAGTCCAGAGTCGTTCTGGCATTCTGTTCCTGAACCAGGAAGCTCTGGATGATCAGTGTTACATAGGGGAACGCATGGAACGTTCTATGGAGAGCGGGTGTAATAATCCTGTGATCATCGTCGGTAACGACGCCGCAGCTGTGGCCGGGATCTATGGGGACATCGCACTGCAGCAAGGGTCTGATCTGCGTGCTGCGTCGCTAATTGCCCAAATCTGTGTATAATTACCGACCACCACAGAAGACGAGCAGATGGAGGAGAGCGCAGCTCAGGGGAGGGAGGGAGAGGAGGGGGTTCTCCTAAAGAAAACCAAAACAGAGTAAAGAAAAATCATCATCTTCCATAAATAGCAATTACCACAAACTTGCAGCGTCCGTGGGCCGAGCGCAGGTCCACGCCTCAGAGCGGGCGGCCGGGACCAGCCTGACCACAACACAGATCCCCAGCGCCGGCTCTGCAGGAGCCTATGGAAGCCTTCACCTCTGCATCAGGTCTCACTCCAGTCACATCCAGAGCTGCACTCACAATTCTGCCGTTTCACCATGACCAGAAGGCAATGCCTTGTGGGAGATCAGTTAGAGTTATGGGGTCAGGTTCAGTCTCCCTCTCAGATGTGATCTCCTGTGTCCCTATCAGTAAGATGAGCAGGTGCTGAGCGGTGTGTGTCCAGGATGTTGCTGCCTTCACTAGCTCTCAGCACTGCTGAAATGATTTTTCTGTTAAGACATGGATGACCTATTCTAGCGACACACCACCAATGTCCAGGGGTGCCAATAGGGCTGTACTCCTGTCAGGGGCACTAATCAAAAAGGGGCCCCGATATGTTAAAAAATAGTGGGGACCCCATTTGATTTGGTTGTATGGGGCCCTGAAACAGTTAATAGATGACTGATGGCAGCCCTGCCAATGTCTGATCAGTGCAGGATCCATCTTTGGGTCCTGAACTTAGCTACAGAAGAGGGAACTAAACCACTCTGTTCTGAATGGAGAGGTGTTCAGGTCTCTCCCATTGATATCTAAGGGAGTTCCGAGGGCAGATAAGCGGTGCCGTACAGCGTGACCCCTTCACTCCTCAGGCCTTCGGGTGCATTCACACATTAACAACACACCAGTTGTATTATCCGACCAGTATTTCGTCTTTTTTTTTCCACAGAAAAGGGGGCAGCTCATGGCCACGGTTTGCAGATTCAGCCGTCACCCTTCACATTGAACTGTTCATGTTGTGCTTGAAAACCGGGTTTGTCATTACACCAGTGGTGTCAAAAACTGTTTGGCGGAAAATCCGTGCAATGTGAACTACTGCACGGATTTACTATTTAAAGGGGTCGTCTCACTACAGGGATCGCTGCTTTTTATGTTAAAGATCTTGCAAAACCAAGTCACTTTGCAATATGTGTCTATTCCTAGATATCCCCTCTTGTATGGGCTGCATCAGCTCCTCAGGTCGCTATAGCTGTTTGGTCTCTTCTGATAGGCTGCCAGTGCTGGTTGCTATAGCTACAGACCTGTTCAATCTCTCCTGATAGGCTGCCAGCACTGGTTCCTATAGCTACAGACCTGGCTTCTACTGCAGCCTAGTGGAAGCCAGTAGACACACCCCTGAATTCAAAATGGACTGAGGCGAGATGAATCAATGTAGTGGGACAACCCCTTTAAGTCTATGTAAAAGGTCAGCAGTCTCACTTCTACTATATGCAGGCTTTTTTTTTTTTTTTTTTCTAAAGTTTTCTAAGTGCAAACACCACAAGAGAAAAGAAAGGTCAAACTCAAAGTATCTCAGACACGACAACATCTATTCTTCTGTGAACGTGGAATGTTGTGCGAGCAAACAGCGCGGCTCCGGGATCGATCCGGCGCCGCACATCAGCACTTTCACTAAGTCAATAATCTACTAGAAGTGAAGGCGGCTGGAAGGGAGAGGAGGGGTAGGTCCAAGATTCTAGAAGGTTCCTGGACACAGAGGAGCAGAACATGTCCAGCACAGATCGGACATGTGCTCTGCAGCCAACAAGAGGTCCCAGGGTCTCCCAAGATCCTTCCATACGTCCCACCATGTGACGCAGACCCCGGCCGGGTTACATTACATTAGTCGGGGTTTGCAGGTTGGAATTATGTAAACACTTGTTACAACTTGTGTCCATTCCTCCTGGACAAGTATTTTCCAGCAGCAATTGAATACTTCTCTCCACTCCCTAAGGCTACGTCTACACAGGTACAACGGCTATACAGGTACAAGGGCCGCTCCACAGGCGGAATAATAAGAGGATTTAGTATTTAGAATCCGCCAAAATCCGGCTGCAAACCAGTCCCCAGTAGACCTCAATAGAAAATATACTGTAACCAGTCCCCATAGACCTCAATAGAAAATATACTGTAACCAGTCCCCATAGACCTCAATAGAAAATATACTGTAACCAGTCCCCATAGACGGCAATAGAAAATATACTGTAACCCAGTCCCCAATAGACGTCAATAGAAAATATACTGTAACCAGTCCCCATAGACCTCAATAGAAAATATACTGTAACCAGTCCCCATAGACGTCAATAGAAAATATACTGTAACCAGTCCCCATAGACCTCAATAGAAAATATACTGTAACCAGTCCCCATAGACCTCAATAGAAAATATACTGTAACCAGTCCCCATAGACGTCAATAGAAAATCCAACTGTAACCAGTCCCCATAGACCTCAATAGAAAAACCGACTGTAAATCGTCCCCATAGACCTCAATATAAATTCCGACTGTAAATCGTCCCCATAGACCTCAATAGAAAATTCAACCATAACATCACTGTGATGCTATGGGATGACCTGGACCTTTCTAGTAAGCAGGGTCTATGGGTCTGACCATCTTCAACCTGTGGGGTCCTTACTGTGATGTTATGGGATCACCTAAAACTTTCTATCACGCAGGGTCTATGGGTCTAATCCATACATGCCAACTCTCCCGCTTTTGGCGGGGGGAGGGGGGGGTCCCGCTATTTGGGGTCCCCCCGCCCTCCCGGCAGAGTTGGCATTCCTCCCGCCGCCAGCGGGGGTTCTTTAAATTACCGCGGCGAAAAAGTAGCGCTGGTGCGCTACTCTTGCGCCGCCGGCCGCTGTTACAGGCGGTTGAAGCGGCCGCAGCGGCTGGTCACTCGCCCGGCGCGTCTTACTGTGCAGGGAGGAGGCAGGAGGGACCGTTCCCCTCCTCCCCCGTATGTACAGCGCCGGCCGGTGTGCGCTGTACATACAGATCAGCGTCGCAGGGGAAATGACGCGGTTGCACTCACTCCCTGCGATGCGGAGGAGATCGGCCGGGAGATGTCCGGAACTGCAGAGAGCCTGGTGAGGTGAGTGACTTTTATTATTTTATTTTTATTAGCTATAGAGGGGCAACTACCTGGCTACTAAAGGGGGCAACTACCTGGCTACCAGGGGGCAGCTTCCAGCCGGTAAGGGGCAATACCAGGTTATGGGGTGCTACTACCTGGGTGTAAGGGCATCTACCTGGCTTTCTTCCAAAACCATTATGCAGTTAGGTGGAGTGGGTGTGGCTTTTTGAAGGGGCGTGGCACATGCAAATTTTTGCTACGCGCGCCGCCCTCTTCAATCTCCTGCTTTTTCATTTTCAAAAGGTGGCAACTATGGTCTAATCACATCTTAAAACAACTAAACAAAAACTTCAGCCACATTCCCCAGTGATTCCAGAAGGCAAAGAGCCCCAGAGAAACTGATACATTGACACGAAGCTCATGAACATAAAACACCAAGTCCTGACAATGCATCTCTCAAGAAGCTCCGGGGCGCCCATCACAAAGAAGATCCGATACTGGAAGCACCAAACATGGCGGAGCAAGAAATATTCTACCAACCATGGAAAAGAAGAAGCCCAGAGAGATGAGACGATATAATGTGTCTAGTTCAGATCTCAAAGGGACAGTATTATAGTAATAACTCTTGTACATAGGGGGCAGTATTATAGTATTATGATTCCTGTACAAGGAGGCTATTAAGTGTTATATTCTTGTACATAGGCCAGTATTATATAGTTATATTCTGTACATAGGAGCATATATAGTATATATCTCCTTGTACATGTGGAGCAGTACCTTATATAGATATATTCTGTACATAGAAGCCAATAATATAGTAGTTATATTGTACAATATGGAATAATAGAGTCTATATTTGTACATGGAGCAGTATTATATAAGTTACTATTCTTGTCCAAAGAGGCAGTGTTATAGCAGTTATATTCTTGTACATAGGGAGCAGTATTATAGTAGTTATATTCTTGTACATAGAAGCAATATTAAAGTAGTTATATTATTGTACAAGAATCAGTATTATAGTAGTTATATCCTTGTACATAGGGGACAGTATTATAGTAGTTATATTCTTATACATAGAAGGCAGTATTTTAGTAGTTATATTCTTGTGCATAGGGGCAGTATTTGAGTAGTATTATATCTTGTACATAGGAGCAGTATTATAGTAGTTATATTCCTTGTACATAGGGACAGTATTATAGTAGTTATATTCTTGTACATAGGGCATATTATAGTAGTTATATTCTGTATATAGAGCAGTATTATAGTAGTTATATTCTTTATACAAGAAGCATATTTATAGTATTTATATTCTTGTACATAGGGGCAGTATATAGTAGTTACTATTCCTTGTACATAGGAGGCAGTATTATAGTAGTATATTCTTGTACATAGGGGGCAGTATATAGTAGTTATATTCCTGTACATAGAGGGCAGTATTATAGTAATTATATTCTTTACTAGGAGAGCAGTATTATAGTAGTTATATTCTTGTACATAGGAGCAGTATTATCGTAGTTATATTCTTGTCATATTGGACAGTATTATAGTAGTATATTCTTGTACATAGGGGGCAGTATTATAGTAGTTATATTCTTGTAATTGGAGCAGTATTATAGTAGTTCTATTCTTGTACATAGGGGGCACTATTATAGTAGTTTATTCTGTACATAGGGCAGTATTATAGTAGTTATATTCTTGTACATAGGAGCAGTATTATAATAGTTCTTATTCTTGTACATAGGGGCAGTATTATAGCAGTTCTATTCTTGTACATAGGAGGCAGTATTATAGTAGTTCTATTCTTGTACATGGGGGCAGTATTATAGTAGTTATATTCTTGTACATAGAGGAGCAGTATTATAGTAGTTATATTCTTGTACATAGGGGGCAGTATTATAGTAGTTATATTCTTGTATATGAGGGCAGTATTATAGTAGTTATATTCTTGTACATAGGAGGCAGTATTATAGTAGTTATATTCTTTTACATAGGGGCAGTATTATAGTAGTTATATTCTTGTACATAGGATCAGTATTATAGTAGTTATATTCTTGTACATAGGGAGCAGTATTATAGTAGTTTATTCCTGTACATAGGGGGCAGGATTATAGTATTACTATTCTTGTACATAGAGGCAGTATTATATAGTTATATTCTTGTACATAGGAGCAGTATTATAGTAGTTATATCCTTGTACATAGGGAGCAGTATTATAGTAGTTATATTCTTGTACATAGGGAGCAGTATTATAGTAGTTATATTCTTGTACATAGGAGGCAGTATTATAGTAGTTATATTCTTGTACATAGGAGGCAGTATTATAGTAGTTATATTCTTGTACATAGGAGGCAGTATTATATTAGTTATATTCTTGTACATAGGGGCAGTAATATTGAGAGGGAGTTCGGGGGCAATCTTTTATACTTTATTTTGTGGATTATACTGTTGTAGCCACAGACCAGCCTGGGAGGGTTAACACCTGCTATGGATTAGAACAGGGGAGGCTGGAGATTGGGGATCAGATATATATGTTACAGGAGATAAGAGGTAGAGGAGAGCCATTATGGGGCTGCCGGGCACATGTTGCTCACTGGAGGATACAGACACATGTGGATCTCAGACTTCGGGCAGGAAGCTGATCTTAGTTTTTTCCATTTCGCAGAGGTGACTTGCGAGCTGCCCCATCGTCAGATGTTAGAAGGGTTTTCTGTGGTGACCCCAGAGGACAGAGCGACTCCTGCGCTTCATCATCAAGGATGCAGGTCGTGAATATAGGAAGCACGAGTCCTTGGCCGGCACTTTTACTTCTGCTTGGAGATCTCTGTACAACGGGTCACATCAGGAATATGGGGAAGCTCGGCGACACCACGAGGCTCGGTCACCCAACCGAGCCAGAAACCTAGCAATTCAGCTTTTAACTATTGACTGTAGAGGACGACTCAGGGGGCAGCTGTTTTTAGGTTGATTTTTAACAATCTATGGCAGCTATAGGCGCATTAAATAAGCAAGCGGCTGCAGAATTCTCTCGTAGTTGCCTTGCCTGTCAAACCGGACAAACCCAGGGATGTACTCAGTGCATTGGTTTGGCCCATGCCCCATATAGCCCAGATCTGTAGGCGTGGAACCCATTTCTAACATAACATACTTCTACTGTAGAAATTACTCTCAATAGGAGGGAACATCTCCCAGACTTGGTGGGTCTACAGAAGTTGTTCTTCACCCTTTGGTGACTAAGGACAGGCTTGAACTGGCCCACAGGGCAGCAGAGGAAACCCCTGGTGGGATCCTGAACATGGCAGGCCTGTTTTTTTTACAGAAAGGGGAATATACCTTTGGGGAGAGCACCATGTAGGTGTGTGGAGTTTTGAGATTGCTTTTGTGCCCTCTACTACGCATCTGCATATCACAAGGCTTTATGGGAAAGCAGCTGAGATGCTCATGCGCCCTCTATTGGATGTAAAGCCTTAATTTGATTCTGACTCACTGAGACATTAAGAAGTAAAATGGATATTAGCCAAGCCAGTATCACTCACCTGCATACAGCTGTTTCTGGGTTTTGCCCCTCATCAGTGCAGAGCAGAGCGATACTGGCTGGCTGGGTGGGAGGCAATGAGTGGTTCAGCGAGAGGAATATCTCTCCACCATGTAGGTGTGTGATATACAGATACTTAGTGAAGGGCAAAAAGGCAATCTCAAAACTCCACACACCAACATGGTGCTCCCCCCCCAAGGAGAGATATTCCCTTTTCTGAGCCACTCATTGCCTCCCACCCAGCCAGCCAGTACACTCTGCTCTGCACTGATGAGGAGCAAAACCCCGTTATAGCTGAATGCAGAGGAGTGATACTGGCTTGGCTAATATCCCTTTTGCTTCTTAAGGATTCAGTGAGTCAGAAGCAAATTGAGGATTTGTTACATCCAATAGAGGGCGTCTGAGCCTCTTGGCTCCTTTCCCATAATGCCTTGTGACATGCAGATGCTTAATGGAGGGCAAAAAGGCAATCTCAAAACTCCACACACCAACATGGTGCTCCCCCCCAAGGAGAGATATTCCCTTTTCTGAGCCACTCATTGCCTCCCACCCAGCCAGCCAGTACACTCTGCTCTGCACGGATGAGGAGCAAAACCCCGTTATAGCTGTATGCAGAGGAGTGATACTGGCTTGGCTAATATCCCTTTTGCTTCTTAAAGACTCGTAAGTCAGAAGCAAATTGAGGATTTGTTGTATCCAATAGAGGGCGCTCCAGTTTCTTAGCTCCTTTCCCTTAATGCCTTTTTTTTTTGTTTTATTTTACAGAGAAAGAGAGGTAGAAAGGAAGAGAGTCATGTACACTAACGATAAGGTGGGCCCCCCATGAGCAAACTCCACTGGCAGGCACCCCTCCCCCCCCTTACATGAGTCCACCCGGGGGGGATCAACTCCCGCCCAGCCGTGAATCGATGGTTCCCAGAACTTTGCCCACCCCCAGTGCAGGTCATTGAGATGTAGCGCACACATAACAGATATCCCGAACGCTGCCAGGTAGTGTCACATGACCGCGCCAATCTACAACCACCAAGTCCTGAGAATAAAGCTGAAGTCTGAGCCGCGGTGCATTCACTGCATGGGAATAGGATGTCGATGTGTAAGTCAGGAAATCCTGGCCTCGTGCACGAGAGACCTACAAAATAGACACCCAGCACCAGTTACCTAACGTGCAAGGAATGCGACGCCAAGAACCTGGCATCAGCCGGGCATGAGCACCGGGGTCCGGAGGAAAAGCAAGGGTAGTGCAGCTCCAGAGGATGGAACCAACTCCACCCAACGAAAACAAGGAGCTGCGGGAGAACATGGGCAACGGGGACAGAAGAACTGACATTACTCACTTCCAGGCCTGGAATCTCAGGCCCTGACAGGTCCCATGACAGAGGTGGGAGGAGAAGGTTTGGGTGGAATTCACCATGAAAGGTTAAAACTAAAAAAGTCACATCACCAGTAATATGGGCGAGGCCCCGACAACCTCCCACAGCCACATATCCCCATAGGACACACTGGTAAAGTCGGGCTCCATAGAACATCTCCAGGAAAGAGCTTCACTTTTATGGCCCTTTTCTCCGCTTCCAGTCCGGAAACCGTCAATAAGTTGCTGTTGATGGATCTGCGACACTTGCTATGCGTCTAGTTTAGAAAGTACTTGGTTGATATCCTTAATATTCCCAGCTCAACCCCTTTATACAATGATGTAGGCCAAGTGATCCTCCGATCTTTAAGGGTCCAGCTTCAGAGTCACGGCCAGTCATATGCAACGCTGTACAGCAGCCATTAAAAATGCCCGGTCGCCCATGTAGTTTAAAGGGGTTTTGCCACGACCCTATTTCATACCTCCTGCCTCCAGCTCTGTGTGCTCAGAAGGGGGCGTGTGCGATTGGTTTGAATTGCAGATCATGTGACCCAGCAGGATGACATCACCAGGCCTTTCCTCTCTGTAGTCAAAGGAAGGTCTGTTTATGTAAAGCATTGGGAGTAGCTAAGAGGTAAAGCTTTTGCCTACAGGCACAAGGGTCCTAGGTTCAAATCCCTGCAGGAACCAAACCTGTGTTTTTTTCTTCTCTTCATCAATGCACAAACCTGATTGAGGTTTCTTTTTATTTTATTTGCACTGTTTGACTAATTACTAATAAGCACAGAGGACAGGAGTAGAATGACAGCACCTGAGGTTGAACAACTCGCTCAGCAGTGAGTGTGTGTGATTACTAAGGAATACAGAGGACAGGAGTAGCATGACAGCACCTGGGGTTGAACGCTCGCTCAGCAGTAAGTGTGTGTGATTACTAGGAGTACAGAGGACAGGAGTAGCATGACAGCACCTGGGGTTGAACACTTGCTCTGCAGTGAGTTGTGGTGATTACTAAGGAATACAGAGGACAGGAGTAGAATGACACCCACCTGGGGTTGAACGCTCGCTCAGCAGTAAGTGTGTGTGATTACAAGGGAGTACAGAGGAGGAGTTAGCAATGACAGCACCTGGGGTTGAACACTCGCTCTGCAGTGAGTTGTGTGATTACTAAGGAGTCAGAGGCAGGGACGGGTAAATGAAAGCACCTGGGGTTGAACACTCCGCTCAGCAGCTTGAGTGTGTGCAAATACAAGGGTCACAGTATCAAGGAGTAAAATGACAGCCCCGGGGGTTGAAATCGCTCACAGTGATGTGTGTGATTAAAAGGGGAATCAAGGACGGGAGTAGATGACAGCCCCTGGGTAAAATTTTCCCACCCGTGAGTGTTTGTGATTAAGGGGTAAGAGGAAGGGTAGCGAAACCGGGGGGTTGAACACTCGCTACAGTGAGTGTGGGATTACAAAGGGGCACAGAGGACAGGAGTAGCAACAGCACATGGGGTTAACACCCCCGCTCAGCAGTAAAGGTGGCGATTATTTAACCCCCGGTTCCAAAAGGCTTATTCAAGCCGGAATTGCGAGACGGATTTCGCTCGCAATTCCGGCTTGAATAAGGTGCGGGGGCGGGAGCGCTCCCCGGCCCCATAGACTTCCATTATCCACGGCGCGTATTGCGCCTGAATAATGTGCATGTCACTTTCTCCCCGCCCGGTGTATTCGCCGAGCTGGAATGAGCGACGGAATCCACTGTTCTCTATGAGAACTGTGGATTACCGTAATTACTGCGACGGATTGGTGCCGTACTGCAGCGCAAATCCGGCGCGCAGTACAGCGCCAATCCGTGCCGAAATAAGCCGTGTGAACGGCCCCTTCAGGGGGAGTACAGCAGGAACCCCGGGAAAGGTAGGAATGAATGACAGCACCTGGGGTTGAACACCCCCAAAGTATCTGGGGCCCGAGGAGGAAAATGGTTGATCGCTCCTGAGCATGTTTCGGACCAAAGGGCTGAGGCAGCTTGACACTCAGTCTCCTGGTGTCGTAATCCCCTGAGACGAGCTGTAAACAATGGATCACTAAAGGGAAGCAGCTAAAAAAAACCGTGCAGAATTTTTAATAATAATGAATGGTGAAAATGTTTGCTATTTCATTTGCGAGCTTCTCACGTCAATTCTACTTCGTGGCAAAACCCCTTTAAGGACCTGCTGGAGCAGAAGGGTCCTAAGCCGAGACACTCCCCTCCATGGTGCCCATGTGCTTTGGCAGCCTTCCCCTGGATTTACCCTTGTGCTGGGTTCACATGTAGCAATTTTTAATTGCACCAAAAAAAATTGCACAAAAGAGAAAAACATTTTTAAAAATTTTTAGACTGTAGACTAATTCCAAAAATCAAATGAATTAAAAAAAAAAAAAAAAAAAACGTAGTTTGTAATTTACCCTGTTTGTCTCCTCTTTTAGAGTTCATTACCAACGCCTTAAATTTTGTCATTATCCGGAATGTGGTGCTCGGGTGCGGTGAGGGGGAGGTGGGGGCACAAGGTTTCTGCAGCTTAACATATGGGAGAGCCCCCTGTAATTTGGCTGCAGCCGCTGCTGAGTGTCACTTTTACTCTTGCAGACTCATCCTTTCCTCAGCAGATCAATCAGGAAACCCCCGGCTGATGTCAGCAGAACACACTTCCCCTTCAGAGATGCAGGTGCAGAGGTACAACACCCAGACGGCTGAGGAGGCTTTGATATCTGCCCCCTCACATGCATCTCCGGGGCGACTAAGCTTCTAGAACTTTCATGTAACAGATCCGTGAGCTTTAAGATGTTCTATTTCAGGAGGCGCCATAGAGTGCAGATTTCCTACCGCCATATTGTGCACTACAGTTCTAGATCTATATGGCAATTCCAGTGCAGGCTGATATGGCGGTAGGAATGTATATGGTGCTCTGCAGCTATAGATCTGTGCAACCTAAGGAATACAATTCCATAAGGACAGTGCAGACTGATATACAGGGGAGGAGAGCTTATTCCTACCGCCATATCGTCCACTGCAGCTATAGATCTGTGCAGCCTGAGGAACACAGTACCAGAAGGACAGTGCAGATTGATATACAGGGGATGGGAAGCTTATTCCTAATGCCATATGGTGCTCTACAACTATAGATCTGTACAACCTAAGGAATACAAAGACTGACACATGGGGGAGGAGAGCTTATTCCTACCGCTATGTTGTGCACTGCAGCTATAGATCTGTACAGCTTAAGGAATACAATTCCAGAATGACAGTGCAGACTGATATACAGGGGCGGGAGCTTATTCCTACCGCCATATGATGCTCTACAGCTATAGATATGTGCAGCCTGAGGAAGAAAATTCCAGAAGGACGGTGCAGACTGACACATGGGGGAGGAGAGCTTATTCCTACCGCTATGTTGCGCACTGCAACTATAGATCTGTATAGCTTAAGGAATACAATTCCAGAATGACAGTGCATGCTGACACACAGGAAAAGGTAGCTATATCCTACATGCCAATCATCCACTTTCAGCTATAGAATCTGTTCCATCCCCGAGGAAACAAAATTTCCAGAAGGACAATGCAGACTGATATACAGGGGAGGGAGCTTATTAACAAAACGCCATAGGGTGCAGACTGACATATGGGGAGGAGAGCTTATGCCTACCACTATGTTGTGCACTGCAGCTATAGCTTTATCCAATCTAAGCTTTCAGGTTAGTGAATACAATTCCAGAAGGATGGTGCAGACTGACACACAGGGAAGGGGAGTTTATTCCTACCGACATATCGTCCACTACAGCTATAGATCTGTGCAGTCTGAGGAATAGAATTCCAGAAGGACGGTGCAGACTGACACATGGGGGAGGAGAGCTTATTCCTACAAAATAATGAACATTTACTTACATGTTTTAAAGCTCCGCTCCATATGGTGGCTGTTATTAGCGGGCAAAGACAATTGTATTGTTATATGGGCAGCATCACACCCCTCAACTTTTTGGATCACCTGAATACAGACATACCTGCCTAGACTCTACCTGTGTCTGTTTAAATACTTGTACTGCAGATCGTTGCACCTTCTCCATGCAGCACATCGCGTTCAGCTGACACAAGTGCACACAAATAGCATCAATCAGCTGAGGGCAACAAACAGGATTTATACCTTGGTTTTAGCTCCGCTCCTCTGCATGAACCCAATGAAACGGCATCAAGCGAGAAACGCGTGGTCCTGTTTGAATGTATTGATAAACTGCACCTTATACTTTTATCGGTCACCGCGGTCATTCCCTCGATCACACTGTTTATTGTGATGTTTACAATGTTACTTGATACATGTTATAGTCAAAGTTGCAACAAATTCTTAAATAAATAGAAACATTGTGGCGGAATAGCAGTTAGGACTGAGGGCGACACTGCTTTGGGGCGATGGAGTAAGATTATCAATGCCAGTTATTTGCAATATAGAGAGACAAGAGGATTTTGGTGAAAAATCGGGGCACTCGGGAGGTCTGGGTAATAGAGCCGTGCACTCAGGGGATTTATTTTTGGGGGTTTTTTTTGGAGGGGGGGGGTTTAAAACAAAACATAAAATCCCAGCTGGTTTATGAAGTGACGTTGTCCCTTTAAGTGCCAAACACCTGCAAAACAGGACAAACGAGGGGGGGACATCTTTCGCCCTAAAAACTGATGGCAGCATTACAGATTTGCAAATACGGACCCCTGGGGACCTGAACAAAGGGGCATTCAGAGACCCCCTCCAGGCCCAGACCCTGAATAGACAGAGGCGCGAGTCACGGGACGCATTACCAGGAATTCGGCACAATCGCTGGCTCTTAAAGGGGTCTTCCACTATTCTTATTAGATAACAGAAACCACTTATGGAATCCACATGAGGCATCATGCGCCTCGAGCCTCAGTGCTAGTCCAGCCCATCATTCAGGGTTTAAAGGGGACGTCCCTGTACACACTGACTGTCACACTGGACATTGCCAGATTGTGCAGGGACACACCCTCAATTGGTCACACCCACCTGACAGATTCAGTAATACATCTGTAGAAACAGAGGAACAGCACAACACAGTTCACAGTGGACACAATCCCGGAGCATCGTCTCTCATATATCTCTGTGCTGTTCCTCTCTTATTCCTCCTGGAAATGTGTTGCTGAAGCTGTCAGCTGGGCGTTACCAATTGGAAGGTGGGGGTGTCCTGCACAGAGTTACATTGTCCAGAGTGATCAGGGACATAACCTCAATTGTTTTACACCCGCGACTGATTAATAAAACCTAACACAAAAATCTTTGGCACACTAAAAAATAAATGAGACATAAAGGTATATAGGGAAATTGGAAAGCATTACTGCTAAGAAAATAGAAAACCTGGGACTCTTTGTTACAGTTTTGATCAAAGATTGTATTTAAACCACCTCCCAAAAACCCAAGGGGGGCCCAACAGGGGAGTCCCCACACAAAATTTACCTCACAGGCGTCAATCCAGACGCAAATTTACAGGAGGGAAGAACTTTCAATTGGGTTATCCCACTGGTTAAAAAGAGGCGCTGAGGCACAAGCCAATGAGATTGCCATTTTCCAATCTAAAAAACTAATAAGGGTGTGCACTCTAAAAAATTACTTTGAAAAAACCCAAAAATGGTGCACACTGAAAAACAAAAGCAACATCTAAACAAATATCAGTGCACACTAAAACAAATGAGAGTTTTTAGTGTGCCACTGATATTTTTTTAGAGTATGCTATTTCCTTTCAGTGTGCACCTATGCTTTCGTTTTTCAAAGTATATTTTGGATGGGACACCATATTCGTTTTGGACTGATTAAATAAACATTTCCAGGGGGATATCACAAGGCAATTAGGGGAAAAAGTAGCGGGAAAGCTCAAGGGGTCCCTGTTTGGTTTTAAAAAATCCTAAATTTGTTTTTAAACCCACGGGGCTTTAAAAAGCAAAAGGGATATTACAAACCAGAAATTCACCTATCGCATACACCTTTTTTGGGGGTGTTTCCCCCCTTTTCCGGTACAGAGAAAGGGGCGATGCTTTTTGGCTTTTTTTCCCAGGAGGAATAATAGAGGAACCATAAAAACTTTAGTCAGCTGGTGATTTCCCCCTCCCCCACACTGATTTCCCCGCCTCTGATTGGACGATGCCCCCTTTGGGCCGGGACACCTCCCCCAAATTTGGTAACGCCCAGCTGACAGTTTCCCAATTAATACATTTCCAGGAGGAATAACAGGGAAAACCAGATTTTATAGGAGAAAGGCTCCAGGATTTTTTTTTTCCCAGGGGGAACATAAGAATTTACTAAAACAGACAGGTCACAGTACATAAAGAGGCGAGGGTCCTGGTTGTGGCCGGTGGACCCCTGATCAAAAACCTCACGCCGTCGTGGATGCCCATTTATCCCCATGTTTTGCCTGGATCAGCGCCCCCTGAATCCCCCCGCCCCTTTGGTGCCCCCCGGGATTCCATGTTCAGGTTCCACTGGAGGAAACATCAGATCTTTGCTCTTGGAAAGCGCACGGACGAGAAGTAGGTCAAACACTCCTGCCGCTCCCATCTCTGAGGAGTACACTGACCTCGTTCCCCAGCACAAGTGAACAGAGCTCCCTGGCAGGTCCTCCGAGCAAGACGAGCTGCTAAGACCTCAGACAGCGGCCAAGACAAACAATCTGAGGAAGAAATCGCTGCACGTTACTAGCCGACCACACGCTGCCCCCCCCCCCTTCCCACGACCTTCCCCCCTTCCGCCATGCCCCTATCCTCCCAACCTCCCCAACCCCTTTATTCCCAAATTTTTCCTACCCGGGCCACCGGGCCACCCCTTTTCCGAAAATGTCCAAATCCGCCCCCCGCCACGCCCTTTTCCGCAATGTCCTATCCCCCACCTGCCCCGCCCTTATCCGAAAATGCCCTTTATCCGCCACCTGCCACCCCAAATCCGCAATGCCCCTACCCCGGCCCCCCTCCACCCCCCATCCCCCCAATGCCTACCCGGGGCCCCACCTCCACGCCCTACCCCCGGCCCCACCGCCACCCCTACCCGGGCCACCTCCACGCCCTACCCGGGCCCCCTTCCCCACTAAAAATCCTCCCAAATGTCCTACCCGGGGGCCACCTCCCAAACTCCAACCCGGGCCACCTCCCAACCCCTATCCACAATGTCCTAACCGGCCACCTGCCACGCCCTATCCGCAATGTCCTAGCCGGCCACCTGCCACGCCCTATCCGCAATGTCCAACCCCCCGGGGCCCGGCCCCCTCCCAACTCCTATCCAGCCACCAGCCAGGGCCTTTTCCCCGCCTTTTCCCTTTACCCGGGCCCCCCAGCCACGTCCTATCCTGCCATGTCCAAACCCGGGCCCCACCGCCATCCCCCTACCCGGCCCATGTCCCCTCAAGCATTTAAAACGCCCCCCGGGGTCCCCATGCCCACCCGGGGGCAGCACCCCCCGGGTCCCCAGTGCCCATCGAGGGCAGCACGCCGCCGGGTCCCCAGTCTCAAATTGTTTCGTTTTTTTTCACTAGTTTGGTAAAACCGGAACAAAGAACCAAGCCCCAGGGAACAGCTGTATTTACTAAATACAAATAGAAATTGCTGCCAGGTGCACAGCAGTGCCAGTCATTGTGCTCACCTGCAGCTGAATACAGGATTTCTCGACTGCCCGCCACCCCCGGGTCATGTTACCCCCAAATTTAGCTTTCTGACACAGCATGGTTGTGGGGACCCCCGGGAAGGGGAATCTTCATTCCTATGAGAAAGGGTTTAACTCATTCCCCATAGGAATATATAAAAAACAACTTCAAAAGTTAAAAGGTGGCCCTTCCCCGCCAATCAGGGGAGGGAGGGCATTGACTTAAACTCTTGCATCCCCGCCAAAATCCTCTATGCAGCAGCAGGTAAGGAAAGTTACTGGCCCCACAGTGTAACGGAAAGAAATTTCTAAGCAGGAAGAAAAAACGGAGTGCTCCTTTAGGGAGTGATTTTCCCATCAAGATCAACAAGGCACTGAATTGAATGTTTTGTGTGTATCAAATTTTAATTATTGTTACCCCCCAGGGGTAAAAATTGGGCCCAAAAAACGGGCCCTTTGGGGTTCCCCCCCAAATTACTTAGGGGGAAAAACAAGTCTTCAACCAACACTCAAACCCAAAAACTGTGGTTTTCCGGACTGGAAAAACCCCTTGTGCCTAACATTTTGGGTTGGTTTTTTTTTTGTATGGAAGGTTTTTCAAAGGACCCCTAAAGGGGCTAAGTTTTTTTCCTGTCTCCAATCTGTGACCCTGGGCCCTTTGGCCCGGGTACTTCTGTTTCCCCAGCAACACCACAAGCTTCCAATGTTACCAAATGTTTCTTCTGTTGTGGAACCATAACAATTTTTTCCCCCCCCTGAAAGACTCCAACCCCAGGGGATTGGGTTCCCAAACAAACGACAACGAGTCACGGTCCCAGCCCTCCCCGCGCATCGCCGGCCTTATCCGCCACTTATGGAGCCAGACACCGATAAACCTTCTTTTGAGGGGAAAAAAGTTTTTCCATTTCCCCAATCTTAGGACTTTTAACCCAAATGAAAAAGCTCTAACTGAATTCCCAGTGTAAACTGAAGTAATGAGCCTTGAGGCGAGCGAGACACCAAGTCATAGGAGAAATCCAGATATCAGAAAACCCTTTTTCCAAAAGCTTTCGGTTTTGAACCCAAATGGTCACGGGAATGGGAAGGTTGGGAAAAAACGACTGGTTGGGCCAAACCTTTAGACGAAAAGAGGTCCTACCCACCGAGTCCCAAAGGGGGGTTTCCCGATATCATAAAACCCAAAGTTTCGGTTAGGCTAAAAAGGGCACATAAAAGACCTGGAAAAGAAGAGCGATGGTCAACGTCTGTCTTGTGAACCCTTATGGAGGAGATCAAGACACTACACCTAAGTGGAAGAGGAAACCAAGATATCATAACCTTCGTCCAATGTTTTGGTTAGACCAAATGGTCACGTAATGGGAAGGTTGGAAAAGACTACTGGTGGCCAAGCCTTGAGGCGAACGAGGTCCTATGCCCGATTTAAACGGAAAACCCAGATATCATAACCAATGCTTTGGTTAGGCCAAATGGCCATGTAATGGGGACGTTGGAAAAGACAACCAATGGCCAACGTCTGTCTTGTGGACCCTTATGAAGGAGAAGACACTACACCCAAGTGTAAGGGAAACTAAGATATCATAACCTTCATCCAATGTTTCGGTTAAGTGAAATGGTCATAGTAAAAGAGGGGTTAGAGAAGACAACTGGTGGCCGAGCAAGACACTATGCCCAAGTTAAAGGGAAAATCCAGATATCATAAGTCTTATCCAATGCTTCGGTCAGGCCAAATGGTCACGTTATGGGGAAGTTGGAAAAGAGGATTAGTAACTCAGCAAGTTGTCGGCCAACATCTGTCTTGTAACCTCTCATGTAGGAGACACTACACCCAAGTTGAAGGGGAAACCCAGATATAATAGCCCTTATCCAATGTTTTGGATAGGCTAAATGGTCAAGTTGGGGATGACAACTTGTGACCAACCTCTGTATTAAGACCTTTCATGAAGGTAAACAAGACACTACACCCAAATTCAGATATTATGACCCTTATCCAATGTTTTGGTTAGGCCAGATGGTCAAAGTAATGGGGAGCTTGGAGAAGAAGACTGGTGGCCAAGGCAAAAGGTGGCCAACATCTATCTTGTGTCTTTCCATGTAAAAAATCAAGACACTATGGTCAAATTAAAAGTCGAAACACAGATATAATAACCCATATTCAATGCTTTGGTTAGGCCAGATGGTCAAAGTAATGGGGAGTTTGGTGAGGACTGTGGTTGGTCAACTCAGATATCATAACCTTCATCAAATGTTTTGGTTAGGTCAAATGGTCACAGTAATGGGGAGGCTGGAGAAGAAAACTGATGGCCAAGCTAGAGGTAGTCAACATCTATTTTGTGACCTTCCATGGAGGTAGTCAACATCTATCTTGTGACCTTCCATGGAAGTGAGCAAGACACTACGCCCAAATTAAAGAGGAAACCCAGATAACCCCTATTAAATTATTTAAATTAAGCTATATGGTCACAGTAAAGGGGGGTTGGAGAAGATGACTGGTGGCCAGCATCTATATTAAGACCTTCCATGGAGGCCAACAGAGTTGCATGCGACACATGGAGTCCATGAAATACAAGTATTTAACGTCTTCTTCTGAATCTTCGCTCGGAGGTTTGGAGTCGAAGCCGACGGCAGCTGCAGTAACTTCCCAGTCTCAAATGCTTATATGAGAGTTGTGCCTCCACCTTTTGCACAACCGACTAAGGTTAGCACCTGACTTATCTGTATTGTGGATCTTTTCTAACTTTTTACTTACTACCCAAGGAGAGCGCTGCTGTTTGTTCTTTTTTCTCCTACATGGAGTCCATTGTGACCCATGGTGGCATCACTCCTCTTTGGCTTGTGAAGGAGCCTTCAGCCATGGTAAGTTGTTCATGCGTCCTTCTCATATAGACATACTGTAAAGCGACTGTGCATAGCTCCGCCATGCGTCACCAGATACCTTCAGCCAAATTCTAATGGCTGATTAATCCGACACAAGGAACAGGTGACCTCGGTCAACAAGGAACACAAAAGAGCTTAGGAGAAAGCAAACAGAGCAAGAGGCCGAATGTATTGTCACTATACTAATAAAAACATCTGACGTCCCTGCCACAAACCTGGTCCTGAACAACTTCAAATAGCTCCACAGAGACTGCAGGTGGAGAGGACTTCAGTGCCGGTCACGCCCTGCAGAAGAGGAAGCATCAAGAATTCCCAATGTGACAAGAGGGGAGCGGGTTTTGCTTTTCTTTTTGAAAATATTGGTAGTTTTGTTCCAGGTCTTTGGAGCGGCCGCTGATCTCGAAGCATCCAGGCAGCGATCCTGGCAACTCCAGCAGATTATCTGCACCTTACAGCGGGAAAAAGTGACAACCGGCAGCTCCCCCCCACCCCAGCGCCTGTAGAGAAGTTATCTCTGACCACACCTTTACAATGAGTCTGTAGAGAAGCAGCTGGGGGAGATCATCCTAAAAGACACCCCTCTTCCTTCCCGCCCACCAACCAATATAAAGGCCTAACTCTTAATAATTAGCCGGCAGACTTCTAGGTTTCTTTCCAGCCCATTAGACCCGCAATGCCACAAGTTTAACCCCTTCACTACTGAGCAGGACGTGCCTTGGCAGCTGCACAAAAACTTTACTAGAAAAAGTTTCCAAAGAGTTGCAAAAGTGCAAGAGGGGCAAAGTTCATTTGGAAATTTATAAAAAAAAAAAAAAAAAAGCCACAATAAAATGGACTGAATCCTCTGCAAACTATACGTGCTTAGCAGCGGTCTACAACTGTCACAACAGATGGAAAGTTCCAGTTTGGAGACGTTTAGAGATCAAGATGGTTAAGGAAGTCAAAGTCTAATACAAATTGGGCACATTGGGGGCAGCAATGGCGCTGCAGGCATAGGGGGGGTGGCAACCATGGCGCTGCAGGCAGGGGGGGGGTGGCAGCAATGGTGCTGCAGGCATAGGGGGGGGGGGGGAACAGCAGCAATTGCGCTGCAGGCATAGGGGGGGAACAGCAGCAATGGCAGCTGCAGGCAGACGGCGGGGCGTAATGACGCTGCAGGCATAAAGGTGGGGCAGCAATGGCGCTGCAGGAATAGGGGGGGTGGCAACCATGGCGCTGCAGGCATAGGGGGGGTGGCAACCATGGCGCTGCAGGCATAGGGGGGGGGCAGCAATGGCGCTGCAGTCATAGGGGGGGGTGGCAGCAATGGCGCTGCAGGCATAAGGAGGGGCGTAATGACGCTGCAGGCATAAAGGTGGGGCAGAAATGGCGCTGCAGGCATAGGGGGGGGAACAGCAGCAATGGTGCTGCAGGCATAGGGGGGGGGAACAGCAGCAATGGTGCTGCAGGCATGGGGGGGGGGGGAACAGCAGCAATGGCGCTGCAGGCATAAGGAGGGGCGTAATGACGCTGCAGGCATAAAGGTGGGACCGCAATGGCGCTGCAGGAATAGGGGGGGGCAGACTACCCCATTATTTACAGGAACTGGCATGTTCCATGTTAAAAATGAATCACAGACACCTTAGGGTTGATCTAATAGCAGGTGCAAAAGATTTTAAAAATTGGGTGCATGCAATTATCCCTACTCACACTACTCCCAGCTGTGCCATCCACCCTTCTCTAGATGTGCCCCATTAAGTGAGGGCACCCCCTATGCATAGGTTTCCCTCAAAGGGTGTTGGTAGACTCTGAAGGCACCACTGACCAGGTGATTGCTGGGGCAGGAGACCTGGGGCACACATGTAATCCATGAATTTTGGGGCAATAACTGGTAGAGGTATACACCATGGATGGCCGAGCTCACTCCTCATCAGTGTTAGCGATGAATGTACAAGAAACCGAACAAATATTGTGAAATTCAGAGCCTTCTGCTGCGCTATCGAGGAGAGAGAAGCGAGAAGACTTCAGGAGAATTGCTGATTTTATCCTCGGAGCCAGTTCTGCGCAATTAGAAGATACAATGGAGCAACCATAAAACATTACAGGAGAAGAGTCCTTGAACCGTGCACAGTAAGGAGAGCGGTGGACTTAGCACTTGTAAGGAGATGAACCCAAGGTTCACCATAGAAGAAGGGAGGAAATATGCTGAGGTGGTGCCAAGAACATCCAATGCGTCAATCAGGAGAACCTCAACCATCCGAAAAATGGGGAGCGGCAGCGATCAAACACCGAGACCTTGTAACCCCTGGATCCCAAAGTCACTGCAACAATAAGCCCTGGACGTGAGCTCTAGGCTTCGAAATGTCGCAGATTTCATTATTTGTACCTAAGCCCCTTTATTTTGTTTTTGGACCCCAGATTTCTATTGATTCTGCAGCAGCTCCCTGGTCTCTGCAGCAGTCACCCTGATCGCTGAAGAAGCCCCCTGATGCAGCAGCTCCCCCCCCCACACACACATACACACAGTAGTAGCTCCAAGATCCCTGCAGCATCCCCCCCCCCTCTTAATGCACTGCCTCTCTGACACAGTAGCAGACCCCCTGATACAGCAGTCCCCCTATGACAGGAGCTCCACATTCATGCAGCTCCCCACCCCCTGATACAGCAGTTTCCCCGGTCCGTGCAGCAGTCCCCCTGGTCCCTGCAGCAGCCCCTCTGGTACAGCAGCTCATCCCACCGTGCAGCAGCCCCCCCTAATACAGCAGTCCCCCTGATCTAGCAGTCCCCCTGGTCACTGCAGCAGCCCCCCTGGTCCCTGCAGACGCCCCCCAGATACAGCAGTCCCCCTGGTCCCTGCAGACGCCCCCCTGATCCAGCAGTCCCCCTGATCCAGCAGTCCCCCTGGTCCCTGCAGCAGTCCCCCTGATACAGCAGTCCCCCTGGTCCCTGCAGCAGTCCCCCTGATACAGCAGTCCCCCTGGTCCCTGCAGCAATCCCCCTGGTCCCTGCAGCAATCCCCCTGGTCCCTGCAGCAATCCCCCTGGTCCCTGCAGCAATCCCCCTGGTCCCTGCAGCAGTCCCCCTGGTCCCTGCAGACGCCCCCCTGATCCAGCAGTCCCCCTGGTCCCTGCAGCAGTCCCCTGATACAGCAGTCCCCCTGGTCCCTGCAGCAGTCCCCTGATACAGCAGCCCCCCCTTGGTCCTGCAGGCAGCCCCCCCTGGTCCCTGTGCAGCCCCCTGGTCCCTGCAGCAGCCCCCCCTGGTCCCTGCAGCAATCCCCCTGATACAGCAGTCCCCCTGGTCCCTGCAGACGCCCCCCTGATCCAGCAGTCCCCCTGGTCCCTGCAGACGCCCCCCAGATCCAGCAGTCCCCCTGGTCCCTGCAGCAGTCCCCCTGATCCAGCAGTCCCCCTGATCCAGCAGTCCCCCTGATCCAGCAGTCCCCCTGATCCAGCAGTCCCCCTGATCCAGCAGTCCCCCTGATCCAGCAGTCCCCCTGGTCCCTGCAGACGCCCCCTGATCCAGCAGTCCCCCTTTTGGGCCTGCAGCAGTCCCCTGATACAGCAGTCCCCCCGGTCCCTGCAGCAGTCCCCTGGTCCCTGCAGCAGTTCCCCTGATACAGCAGCCCCCTGGTCCTGCAGCAGTCCCCCTGATACAGCAGTCCCCTGGTCCCTGCAGCAGTCCCCCTATACAGCAGTCCCCTGGTCCTGCAGCAGTCCCCTGAACAGCAGCCCCCCTGGTCCCTGCAGCAGTCCCCCTGATACAGCAGTCCCCCTGGTCCCTGCAGCAGTCCCCCTGATACAGCAGTCCCCCTGGTCCCTGCAGCAGTACTCCTGATACAGCAGTCCCCCTGGTCCCTGCAGCAGGCCCCCTGATACAGCAGTCCCCCTGGTCCCTGCAGCAGTACTCCTGATACAGCAGTCCCCCTGGTCCCTGCAGCAGTCCCCCTGATACAGCAGTCCCCTGGTCCCTGCAGCAGTCCCCCTGATACAGCAGTCCCCCTGGTCCCTGCAGCAGTCCCCATGATACAGCAGTCCCCCTGGTCCCTGCAGCAGTCCCCATGATACAGCAGTCCCCCTGGTCCCTGCAGCAGTCCCCCTGATACAGCAGTTTCCCCAGTCCCAGTTTTTACGAGCTGCAAGGTCAAGTATAAACACAAGTAGCTTCTAATTGATATTTTAAGTAACAGCTGAAAGTTTGTTTTACCTCCGGGAGCGCTGATTACAAAACAGACGTTACCCAAAGCAGCACAGAGCATTGGAGCAGCCGGGCTGTGGTAACAGTTATTGCATCAGACACGGAAAGTGAGTGGATGGGGGGGGACTCCCCCGACGCCCTCTTACCTCCAGGATCTCCTCCAGGTCCTTCAGGGTCAGGCAGGTGTACTTGTCCAATATCTTGGTCTTGCTCTCATCGAACTCCTTGGTCGCCTGCTTCCAGTTGGGCTCCTCCAGGACCTGGAATATCGCTGCCCCTATGGACAGGTAGAAGATGATGGCAGAGGTCAGGAGGGGCCCCCTGTCCACCATGGTGCCGCGGTTACTCTAGCCTAGTGCCCCCTGGTAGCGCCTGGCATGTATGTGCCCGCTCGACCCCCTCCTGGTGTCCTGTATGGGAGCCTCTCGCACCAGCTGTTTGAATTTGGTGCACCCTCCGCGCATGCGCGCTGATCTGACCCAACAACTTTTCTTTGCTACAATGTAACAAAAAGCTTTGTTGGTGAAGTTTCCGGGCGCGCGGAGTCTACGGGACCGATCCCCGCACTGTGGCCCCTGAGGGTGGCAGCGCTGAGGGGTCCCTGGGGGGCAGCATTGAGCGCAGCTCTGAGGGCAGACACGTGTCTAATGCTGCACTGACTCACAGGGGTTCATATTTGTAGACAGTGAAGCAGGGAGGAGATAGGGACAGAGACCGCCCCGGGACAGCAGCGATCCCGACACCGGCAACAGAGGCTTCTCCGCCCTCCACTTCCTGCTCTAACTGCAGAGACTGCCTCAGACGTGCAGACCAGGGGCCAGAGGACGCTGCCAGCGGGAGAGGGACCCTCCTGCTACAGGACTCTGCCGGGAGGTGGAGGAACCCCACTGATAGAGGACGCTGCCGGGGGTGGAGGAACCCCACTGATAGAGGACGCTGCCGGGGGTGGAGGACCCCACTGATAGAGGACGCTGCCGGGGGTGGAGGACCCCACTGATAGAGGACGCTGCCGGGGGTGGAGGACCCCACTGATAGAGGACGCTGCCGGGGGTGGAGCACACCACTGATCGAGGACGCTGCCGGGGGTGGAGGACCCCACTGATAGAGGACGCTGCCGGGGGTGGAGGACCCCACTGATAGAGGACCCTGCCGGGAGGTGGAGGGACCCCACTGCTAGAGGACGCTGCCGGGGGTGGAGGACCCCACTGCTAGAGGACGCTGCCGGGGGTGGAGGACCCCACTGCTAGAGGACGCTGCCGGGGGTGGAGGACCCCACGGCTAGAGGACGCTGCCGGGGTGTGAGAGGGGCCACACCTGATTAGAGGACGCTGCCGGGGGTGGAGGACCCCCCCTGCTAGAGGACCCTGCGCGGGAGGTGGAGGGACCCCACTGCTAGAGGACGCTGCCGGGGGGTGGAGGACCCCACTGATAGAGGGCGCTGCCGGGGGTGGAGGACCCACTGATAGAGGACGCTGCCGGGGTGGAAAGGGCCCCACAGATAGAGACGCTGCCGGGGGTGGAGGAACCCCACTGATAGAGGACGCTGCCGGGGGTGGAGGACCCCACTGATAGATGAAGCTGCCGGGGGTGGAGGACCCCACTGATAGAGGACGCTGACGGGGGTGGAGGACCCCACTGATAGAGGACGCTGCCGGGGGTGGAGGACCCCACTGATAGAGGACGCTGCCGGGGGTAGAGGGACCCAACTGACGGAGGACGCTGCCGAGGGTGAGGGACCCACCGACAGAGGACGCTGCTGAGGGGGGGAGAGGGACCCCACTGACAGAGGACGCTGCCGGGGGGAGAGGGACCCCACTGACGGAGGACGCTGCCGGGGGGAGAGGGACCCCACTGACAGACGACGCTGCGGAGGGTGGAGGGACCCCACTGACGGAGGACGCTGCCGGGGTGGAGGGACCCCAGTGACGGAGGACGCTGCCGGGGGGAGAGGGACCCCACTGACGGAGGTCGCTGCCGGGGGGAGAGGGACCCCACTGACGGAGGACGCTGCCGGGGGAGAGGGACCCACTGACGGAGGACGCTGCCGGGGGGAAGGGACCCCACTGACGGAGGACGCCTGCCGGGGGGAGAGGGACCCCACTGACGGAGGACGCTGCCGGGGGGAGAGGGACCCCACTGACGGAGGACGCTGCCGGGGGGAGAGGGACCCCACTGACGGAGGACGCTGCCGGGGGGAGAGGGACCCCACTGATGGAGGACGCTGCCGGGGGGAGAGGGACCCCACTGCTAGAGGACACTGTCGGGGATGGAGGGACCCCACTGATATAGGACAATGCCGGAGGTGGAGGGTCCCCACTGAGAGAGGACACTGCTGAGGGAGAGAGGGAACCCACTGCTAGAGGACACTGCCTGGAGTGGAGGGACCCCCGGCAGTATCCTCCTGCAGTGCGGTCCCTCCACCCCCCGGCAGTGTCCTCCTGCAGTGGGGCACCTCCACCTCCCGGCAGGGTCCTCTAGCAGTGGGGTCCCTCAGCCCCCGGGCAGGGTCCTCTAGCAGTGGGGTCCCTTCGCCCCCGGGCAGGGTCCTCTAGCAGTGGGGTCCCTCCGCCCCCGGGCAGGGTCCTCTAGCAGTGGGGTCCCTCCGCCCCCCGGCAGGGTCCTCTAGCAGTGGGGTCCCTCCGCCCCCGGGCAGGGTCCTCTAGCAGTGGGGTCCCTCCGCCCCCGGGCAGGGTCCTCGATCTCCGCTCCTCAAAGGACCTTCTTCTCTGTTTTCCTCTTATCACCTCCTCACACAACCGTCTCCAAGACTTCTCCCGTGCTTCCCCCACACCCTGAAACTCACTGCCAACACCTCAGACTCTCCTCCACCTTCACCGGGTTCAAAAGCAAAATGAAAACCCATCTCTATAGGAGCCTATGACCTACAATAACCCAACAGCCACTGTGCTCCCCACAAACATGTCTGCCCCCCACCTCCTGTCTCCTCTCTCTTCCTTGTAGATTGTAAGCCTTCTCTTTCCCTCTGTGCCAGTTGATTGTCACCATTGTACTTGTTTGACTTATGTAATGTATGTGACCCCCTGAATGTACAGCGCCCTGGAATCAATGGCGTTCTAAAATAAATAATAATGATCAGTGGGGTCCCTCTCCCCCCAGCATTGTCATCGTGCAGTGGTGGTCCCTCTACTTGGGATAGAGGAACCCCACTGCTAGAGAACACTGGAGAAGGACCCCATTATTAGAGGACAGTGCAGGTGGGAGAGGTCCCCATGTAAGACATGCAGGGGGTATAGGGACACTGATAAAAGACACTACCGGGGAGAAGTGGGAACCTCGCTGCAAGAGTACACTGCCAAGGGGTAGCGGGATCCCACTGCTACAGGACACTGCCAGGGGTAGGAGGAACCCCACTGCAAGAGGACACTGTAAGGAGGGGGAGGGGGGGGGGTGGGAGGACCCCCATTGTTAGAGGACACTGCCGGGAGGAGGGGTGGGAGGACCCCCACTGCTAGAGGACACTGTAAGGAGGGGGGGTTGGGAGGACCCCCATTGTTAGAGGACACTGCCGGGAGGAGGGGTGGGAGGACCCCCACTGCTAGAGAACACTGCAAGGAAGGGGGTTGGAGGGACCCCCAATGCTAGAGGACACTGTAAGGAGGGGGGGGTGGGAGGACCCCCATTGTTAGAGGACACTGCCGGGAGGAGGGGGGGGAAAGGACCCCCATTGTAGTGGACATGCGGGAGGAGGGTTGGGAGGACCCCCACTGCTAGAGGACACTGCCTAAGGAGGAGGGGTGGGAGGACCCCCACTGCTAGAGGACACTGTAAGGAGGGGGGGGGGGGGGGAGGACCCCCACTGCTAGAGGAAACTGCGGGTGGGGGGGGAGGACCCCCACTGCTAGAGGACACTGTAAGGAGGGGGGTGGGAGGGACCCCCAATGCTAGAGGACACTGCCGGGAGGAGGGGTGGGAGGACCCCCACTGCTAGAGGACACTGTAAGGAGGGGGCGGGGGTGGGAGGACCCCCACTGCTAGAGGACACTGCCGGGAGGAGGAGTGGGAGGACCCCCACTGCTAGAGGACACTGTAAGGAGGGGGGGGGGTGGCTGGACCCCCACTGCTATTGGACACTGCCTGGAGGAGGGGTGGGAGGACCCCCACTACTAGAGGACACTGTAAGGAGGGGGGTTGGGAGGACCCCCATTGTTAGAGGACACTGCCGGGGGGGTGGGAGGGACCCCCATGCTAGAGGACACTGAAGAAGGGGTTGAGGGACCCCAATGCTAGGGGACACTGTAAGGAGGTGGGGTGGGAGACCCCCTTGTAGAGGACACGGGAGGGTTTGGGAGGCCCCCCATGGTTAGTGGACACTGTAAGGAGGGGGGGTGGGAGGACCCCCACTGCTAGAGGACACTGCGGGGGAGGGTTGGGGGGGAACCCCCACTGCTAGGGGACACTGAAGGGGGGGGTTGGAGGGACCCAATGTAGAGGACACTTGTAAGGAGGGGGGGGGGGGGGGAAACCCCCATTGTTAGTGGACACTGCCGGGAGGAGGGGTGGGAGGGACCCCCACTGCTAGAGGACACTGTAAGGAGGGGGGGTGGGAGGGACCCCCACTGGGAGAGGACACTGTAAGGAGGGGGGGGTGGGAGGACCCCCACGGCTAGAGGACACTGCCGGGAGGAGGGGTGGGAGGACCCCCACTGCTAGAGGACACTGTGGGGGGGAAGGGGGGGGTGGGAGGACCCCCAAAACACTGCTGGGAAAGGTGGAGACACACTAGAGGCGGTGGAGGGGGGTGGGAGGACCCCCAGTGGGCCTTTTTTAAATTTTTTTTGGGGGGCGGGCGGGGGGGGGGGGGGGGGGGGCGGGGGGGCCGGGGGGCGGGGGCGGGGGGGGGGCCGGGCCCCGCCGGGGCGGGGGCGGGCGCGGGGGGGGGGGGCGCGGGGGCGGGGGGGGCGGGGGGCGGCCGGGGGGGGGTTTTTTTAAAGGGGGGGGCCCCAAAAAATTGGGGGGGGGCAATCCCGGGGAATAGGGGGGGGAATCCTTCCTTTACACCTTGGATCCTTTATTTTGCTAATTAGGGCTGTGAGGGGGGAGGGGTATTCATTGGGCTCCTGTGGATTCCGAGTTCTCGGGGTCTTTAGATGCTGGTGGGACATGTTGGGACTAGTACTTCTACAAGAAATTCTAGCTCTCATGTGTAACAGAGGCGGAGATCATTACTATATCTCCGGGAATGTTCACCCATCATCCAGCACAGAATCTGCAGCCGGGACGAGCCCCTCGGGTTCCTGCGGTGGATTTTCTCGTTGCAGTGCAGGTTTTCTTTGCCGTTTTGGGCAATTTCAGTGCAGCTAATCTGCGTCCACACGCTCCTCTCTTCGATGATTTTGGGGGACAGTTCTTTCCGCGGCTTGCGGATTCGCCCTTCCCCCATAACCATTGAATTGCACGTCTTGTGCCCGAAAACCGAGCGGAAGTTTGTGCATGTTCAAAGTATTTCGGAGCGCCGGCGGCTGCAAATCCATTCGGTGTAGACTACTGAACAGATTTTCTATTAAAGTCTATGGGGACCATTTCTGGTCGGTTTTCAGACGGATTCTCTTCAAACCGTCTGAAAATCTGACCAAAAACCCTGCCGTGTGCACTGACCCCTCTGCATTGCACATTGCAAATCTGTGAGGTTCGGCGCGGATTTCCCTTTATATAATAAATAGCTATATGTAGACTCTGCATGAATGTAGACCAGCAGAGCTGACATGCTGGGAGTTGTAGTGTCCCAGCAGCTGGAGGAGCACTTATTATGGGTCACGTGAATAGTGGGTTATCTCCATCTAATATAATGACCTTGTATAAGCAGCATCAGCAGTGATCCCTGCAGCCCGGTCACTGCCCCCACTCGTCAGTTTTGGGATAACCTTTCCCAGCTGTATCCAGCTTCCACATTGATGCCATTCACCTTCCCACTTGCTGTCACTGTTGCTGTATTCGTCGATTATTCATTTTATATCTATTTTATTAACTCTGAGGAGCAATGAATAGAGCGAATGATGAACTGCACCAGGGACGTGGGAGAACCGGACCCGTCCTCAGAGTGAAAATTACTCATAGTCCTGCACCCAGATTCTCCAGGCTGTGCAAACTAATGAAAAGAGTCCCAATTGCCTAGACCCTCCGTGCCTCAAGCCCGACCAAGTGCCCTTCAGCAGGAATCCCTATATGTTTCCCGGTAAGCCAACATGCCTTGGGTGTATGGGGTCCACATTGTTAGAGGAGGGGTCCGAGGTGTTGAATTTGTAAGTTACAGCAAAAAATAAAGCTCAGTGATTGTATAATAAAGCTCTGTGACCTTCAAATAGATCTTATATTTCCACACAAATTTCATGTCAAGCAGCTGTGTATGTGATGAGCTTCTGGGGCTGGAACCTAGAGCCTGTGTATGTGATGAGCTTCTGGGGCCAGCACCTAGAGCCTGTGTATGTGAGGAGCTTCTGGAGCCAGAACCTAGAGCCTCTGTATGTGAGGAGCTCATTTCCAGAGCCTAGAGCCTCTGTATGTGAGGAGCTTCTGGGGCCAGAACCTAGAGACTCTGTATGAGAGGAGCTTCTGGAGCCAGAACCACGAGCCACTGTATGTGAGGAGCTTCTGGGGCCAGAATCTAGAGCACATGTATGTGAGGAGCTTCTGGAGCCAGAACCTAGAGCCTCTGTATGTGAGGAGCTTCTGGAGCCAGAACCTAAAGCCTGTGTATGTGAGGAGCTTCTGGAGCCAGAACCTAGAGCCTGTGTATGTGAGGAGCTTCTGGGGCCAGAACCTAGAGCCTGTGTATGTGAGGAGCTTCTGGAGCCAGAACCTAGAGCCTCTGTATGTGAGGAGCTTCTGGAGCCAGAACCTAGAGCCTCTGTATGTGAGGAGCTTATGGGGCCAGAACCTAGAGCCTGTGTAAGTGAGGAGAGTCTGGAGCCAGAACCTAAGTATATGAGTTTTCTTCTGGAGCTAGAGCCTGTGTATGTGAGGAGCTTCTGGAGCCAGACCCTAGAGCCTGTGTATGTGAGGAGCTCATGTCCAGAGCCTGTGTAAGTGAGGAGCTTCTGGAGCCAGAACCTAAAGCCTGTACAAGTGAGGAGCTTCTGGAGCCAGAACCTAAAGCCTGTGTATGTGAGGAGCTTCTGTAGCTAGAGCCTGTGTATGTGAGGAGCTTCTGGAGCCAGACCCCAGAGCCTCTGTATGTGAGGAGCGTCTGGGGCCTGAACCTAGAGCCTGTGTAAGTGAGGAGCGTCTGGAGCCAGTACCTACAGCCTGTACAAGTGAGGAGCGTCTGGGTCCAGAACCTAGAGCCTGTGTATGTGAGCAGCTTCTGGGGCCAGAACCTAGAGCCGTGTATGTGAGGAGCTTCTGGGGCTGAACCTAGAGTGTGTGTATGTGAGGAGCTTCTGGGGCCAGAACCTAGAGCCTGTGTATGTGAGGAGCTTCTGGGGCCAGAACCTAGAGCCTGTGTATGTGAGGAGCTTCTGGGGCCAGAACCTAGAGCCTGTGTATGTGAGGAGCTTCTGGGGCCAGAACCTAGAGCCTGTGTATGTGAGGAGCTCATGTCCAGAGCCTAGAGCCTGTGTATGTGAGGAGCTTCTGGAGCCAGAGCCTAGAGCCTCTGTATGTGAGGAGCTTCTGGGGCCTGAACCTAGAGCCTCTGTATGTGAGGAGCTTCTGGGGCCAGAACCTAGAGCCTCTGTATGTGAGGAGCTTCTGGGTCCAGAACCTAGAGCCTGTGTATGTGAGGAGCTTCTGGGGCCAGAACCTAGAGCATCTGTATGTGAGGAGCTTCTGGAGCTAAAGCCTGTGTATGTGAGGAGCAAGAGCCTAGAACCTATGTATGTGTGAAGGTTCTGGATCTAAAACCTAAAGCCTGTGTATGTGAGGAGCTGCATCCAAAGCCTAAAGCCTGTGTATGTGAGGAGCTTCTGGGGCCAGTACCTAGAGCCTCTGTATGTGAGGAGCTTATGGAGCAAGAACCTAGAGCCTAAGTGAGGAGCTTCTGGAGCCAGAACCTAGAGCCTGTGTAAGTGAGGAGCTTCTGGAGCCAGAACCTAGAGCCTGTGTAAGTGAGGAGCTTCTGGAGCCAGAACCTAAATTTAGGAATCTGTAAATCTTTTTGAGGAGCTTCTGGAGCTAAAGCCTGTGTATGTGAGGAGCAAGAGCCTAGAACCTATGTATGTGTGAAGGTTCTGGATCTAAAACCTAAAGCCTGTGTATGTGAGGAGCTTCTGGGGCCAAAACCTAGAGCCTGTGTATGTGAGGAGCTTCTGGGGCCAGAACCTAGAGCCTCTGTATGTGAGGAGCTTCTGGGGCCTCAACCTAGAGCCTCTGTATGTGAGGAGCTTCTGGGACCAGAACCTAGAGCCTGTGTATGTGAGGAGCTCATGTCCAGAGACTAGAGCCTGTGTATGTGAGGAGCTTCTGGGGCCAGAACCAAGAGCCTCTGTATGTGAGGGGGCTTCTGGGGCCCAGAACCTTTGAGCCTGTGTATGTGAGGAGTTCTGGGGGCCAGAAACCTAGAGCCTGTGTATTTTGGGGGAGCTTCGGGGGCCAGAACCTAGAGCCTCTGTATGTGAGGAGCTTCTGGGGCCAGCACCTAGAGCATCTGTATGTGAGGATCTTCTGGGGCCAGAACCTAGGCCTTGTTTTGTGAGGAGCTTCTGGGGCCAGAAACCTAGAGCCTGTGTATGTGAGGAACTTTCTGGAGCCAGAACCTAGAGCCTGTGCATGTGAGGAGCTGCTGGAGCTAGAGCCTGTGTATGTCAGGAGCTTCTGTAGCTAGAGCCTTTGTATGTGAGAAGCTTCTGGGGCCAGTACCTAGAGCCTGTGTATGTGAGAAGCTTCTGGGACCAGAACCTAGAGCCTGTGTATGTGAGGAGCTTCTGGGGCCAGAACCTAGAGCCTGTGTATGTGAGGAGCTTCTGGAGCCAGAGCCTAGAGCCTCTGTATGTGAGGAGCTTCTGGAGCCAGAGCCTAGAGCCTGTGTATGTGAGGAGCTTCTGGGGCCAGAACCTAGAGCCTGTGTATGTGAGGAGCTTCTGGGGCCAGAACCTAGAGCCTCTGTATGTGAGGAACTTCTGGGGCCTGAACCTAGAGCCTCTGTATGTGAGGAGCTTCTGGAGCCAGAGCCTAGAGCCTCTGTATGTGAGGAGCTTCTGGGTCCAGAGCCTAGAGCCTGTGTATGTGAGGAGCTTCTGGAGCCAGAGCCTAGAGCCTGTGTATGTGAGGAGCTTCTGGAGCCAGAGCCTAGGACCTGTGTATGTGAGGAGCTCATGTCCAGAGCCTAGAGCCTGTGTATGTGAGGAGCTTCTGGGGCCTGAACCTAGAGCCTCTGTATGTGAGGAGCTTCTGGGGCCAGAACCTAGAGCCTGTGTATGTGAGGAGCTTCTGGGGCCAGAACCTAGAGCATCTGTATGTGAGGAGCTCATGTCCAGAGCCTAGAGCCTGTGTATGTGAGGAGCTTCTGGAGCCAGAGCCTAGAGCCTGTGTATGTGAGGAGCTTCTGGAGCCAGAGCCAGACCCGTGTATTAGGAGCTTCTGGGGGGGCAAAAAATCTAGGGACCTTTGTATGTGAGGGCTTCTGGGGGCCCGAAAAACCAAGAGCATCGTATGTGAGGAGCTCTGTCCCAGGGGCCCAGACCTTGTTTTGAAAGCTTTTGGAGCCAGAAGCCTAGGCCTGTGTTGTTTAGGACTTCTGGAGCCAGGCCAGAGCCCTGTTGTGAGGAGCTCATGTCCAGAGCCAAGCCTGTGATGTGAGGAGCCATGTCCAGAGCCTAGAGCCTGTGTATGTGAGGGGGCTTCTGGGGGCCAGCCTAGAGCCTCGTAGTAGGGGCTCTGGGGCCTAACCTAAACCTCGTTGTGAGGGGGCTTTTGGGGCCTGAAAACCCCGAGCCCCCTGTTGTGAGGAACTTTTTTGTGGCCTGAACCTAGGGGGCCTTTGATTGAGGACTTTTGGGCCAGAATCTAGAGCCTGATATGTGAAAAAGCTTTTTGGGGCCAGAACCCAAGCATGGTATGTGAGGGGTCATGTCCCGACCTGAAGCCCCGTGTAGTGAGGATTTTTTGGGGGCCCCGAATCAGAGCCTCTTAGTAGGGGGCTTCTGGGGCCAAAAACCTAGGCCCCTGTATGTGAGGGTTCTGGGGGGCCAGAACCTAGAGCCCCAAAAGTGAGGGGGTTTTGAGGCCAAAACCTAGGGCCTCTGTATTTTGGGGGGGCTTCTGGAGCCCCGAACCAAGACCCCGTATTGTGAGGAGCTTTGGGGGGGGCCAAAAAAATTTTAAAGCCTCGTAGTAGGAGCTTTGGGGCCAGAACCTAGGCCCGTTTATTTAGGGGGCTTCTGGGGCCGAACCTAGAGCCTGTGTATGGAGGAGCTTTGGGGGGCCGGAAAAAACCCAGAGCCTGGATGGAGGGCTTTTGGGGCCAAAAAACCCAGAGCCTGTGTATGTTAGGAGCTTCTGGGGCCAGAACCTAGAGCCGTGTATGTGAGGAGCTTCTGGGGGGCCCAAACTAGAGCCTTGGGTTTGTGGGAGGGTTCTGGGGCCAAACACCTAGAGCCGTGTATGTGAGGGGCTTCTGGGCCAGAAAAACCCAACCCTTATTTTGGGGGAGCTTTTTTGGGGCCCCGGGAATCTAAGGGACTGATTGAGGAGCTTCTGGACCAGAACCTAAAGCCTTTTTTAGTGAGGACTTCGGAGCCAGAACCTAAAAACCTTTGATGTGAGGGGGCTTTCTGGGGCCCGAACCTAGGCCCTGTAGTGAGGACTTTTTGGAGCCAGAACCGGAGCCTTTTTTATTGAGGAGCCGGGGGGCCGAACGTGCCTTGTATTGAGGGGGCTCTGGGGGGCCGAGCCTAAAAGCCTGTTTTTTGTGGACTTCTGGGGGGCCAGAACCGACCTGTGTAAGGAGGACTCATTCCAAAGCCTAGAGTTGAGCCCCCGTTTTCCCAGCATTTTTGGGTTCAAACCTAGGGGGGGCATGTTTTGCCCATAGCAACCAAACAAAGGGGGCTCCTTCATTTTCATCTCTGCCGGAAAAATTGGGGGGACGCCTGATTGGGGCATGGGAACAAGTGAATTTTAGACCCCGGGGCAGTTTTTAATACATTGGCCCCTAAAACCTGTTATGGAAAAGCTTCGGGCCAGAGCCTGGTTTTTTTGAGGAATGGCCCACGTCTCAAAACCTAGAACTATTGAAGAAAGACAAATGTCCGTAAAGTTCAACCAAGGGGTTTTAAGAAGCGTGACTAGGGGGCTGAGGGGGGGACAATTTACAAACTTTTTTTTTTTTTAAACTATCTAATTTTTTAAATTATTTAGTCGGGGTTTTTCAAAAAGCCCTTCCGAAGCCTCACCTGTTCCTGCTGTGACCAGCTCCTCAGGCGCCTATTCCACAGAGTCACAGTTCTCTTGGTGAAGAAGGCTTTTCTCCACTGGAGATTGAATCCTTTTTCCCCAGATAGCGCCCCCTTTTGGCTTTCGAGAGGGGTTCTTACATCAAATAGCTTTTCCCCATTCTTTTTGTAGGGGCCATTTCTAGACTTCTATAAATTAACCATGTCTCCCCGGAGCCGTCTCTTCTCAAGATTTTCCATTGGTTTCCTGAGTTCTCTTTCATCCCCGTGCTCCCCGCTGTGCTCCTGTTCACACCTCTGCATGGAGACATCTGTGCCTGTTCATCACCCATCAGTGCAGGGAGAGGAGGCGCTATCACCTGACAGCAGTTCCTTCCTATGTTAATCCCCTGTTGCATGAGGGTCGAGGACGCCCCACTATTCGCTTCCATTGGCCCCTGTTACCAACCCCCTACACAGCAGATTTTGGGGACCTAGTGCAGGATTATGGGAGGTCATTGATGAGCCCCTGGCGCCGGTTGTTGCCTCTGACCTGGGTAAATTCCAGATCAATGTAATTTAACTATCCCATAAGACACAATGAGACCTGAGCAGCGCCGCCGCCGCCTCCTGTGACCGCAGGGCCCGGAACCGTGTTTACACCTGAAATACTCAGGATTTCCAGACAAAGGCAGCAATCATTGCAGTGATTGTTTTTGTCTCTATGGGGAAGTAACCAGGAGACTTGTGCCTCAGGCCCTAAAAATCTGCCCCTCGCCTCCTGTGCAGGGTGAGAATTCTAGAAATGTCGTCCGGACAGTGAACCTTCCGAAACCTGCGTCCTCTTGTGTTTTTCCACGATCGGGAAGGTTTACACTAGAAAGATGAAATATTATTCTTCTTATCGAGGCCGGGATCCCACCGCGCTGGAGAGATGGGGAAATTACTGGGACCTTCCCTTGACCCGAGTGTCCCGCAGAGCTTACAGTCTATCAGAACTATGGAGCCATAGATGGGGGCCGGCAGTGCAGGGTCTCTATCGTGCACCCCTTGTTCAGTAAATAGTGTCCCGCAGAGCTTACAGTCAAACAGAACTATGGAGCCATAAGTTTGGGGGCCGGCAAGTGCAGGGTCTATTCTGTGCACCCCCTTGTTCAGTAATAGTGTCCGCAGAGCTTACAGTCTATCAGAACTATGGAGCCCATAGATGGGGGCCGCAGTGCAGGGTCTATTCTGTCCCACCCCTTGTTCAGTAATAGTGCCCCCGCAGAGCTTACAGTCTATCAGAACTATGGAGCCATAGATGGAGGTCGGCAGTGCATGGGTCTATTCTGGCACACCCTTGTTCTAGTAATAGTGTCACCGCAGAGTCACAAGTCTATCGGGGAACTAATTGGAGCCATAGATGGAGGCCGGAGTGCAGGGTCTATTCTGTGCACCCCTTGTTCAGTAATAGTGTCCCGCAGAGCTTACAGTCTATCGAAACTATGGAGCCATAGATGGGGGCGCAGTGCAGGGTCTATTCTGTGCACCCCTTGTTCAGTATATGTGTCCCGCAGAGGCTTACAGTCTATCAGAACTATGGAGCCATAGATGGGGGCCGGCAGTGCAGGGTCTATTCTGTGCACCCCTTGTTCAGTAATAGTGTCCCGCAGAGCTTACAGTCTATCAGAACTATGGAGCCATAGATGGGGGCCGGCAGTGCAGGTCTAATCTGTGCACCCCTTGTTCAGTAATAGTGTCCCGCAGAGCTTACAGTCTATCAGAACTATGGAGCCATAGATGGGGGCGGCATGTGCAAGGGTCTATTCTGTGCACCCCTTGTTCAGTAATAGTGGTCCCGCAGAGCTTACAGTCTATCAGAACTATGGAGCCATAGAATGGGGCCGGCAGTGCAGGGTCTATCGTGCACCCCTTGTTCAGTAAATAGGGTCCTGCAGAGCTTACAGTCTATCAGAAACTATGGAGCCATAGATGGAGGCCGGCAGTGCAGGTCTATTCTGTGCACCCCTTGTTCATGAATATGTGTCCCGCAGAGCTTACAGTCTATCAGAACTATGGAGCCATAGATGGGGGCCGGCAGTGCGGGGGTCTATTCTGTGCACACCCCTTGTTAAGTAATAGTGTCCCGCAGAGCTTACAGTCTATCAAACTATAGGAGCCTAGATGGGGGGGCCGGCAGTGCTGGGTCTATTCTGTGCACCCCTTGTTCAGTAATAGTGTCCCGCAGAGCTTACAGTCTATCAAGAACTATGGAGCCATAGATGGGGGCCGGCAGTGCAGGGTCTATTCTGTGCACCCCTTGTTCAGTAATAGTGTCCCGCAGAGCTTACAGTCTATCAGAACTATGGAGCCATAGATGGAGGCCGGCAGTGCAGGGTCTATTCTGTGCACCCCTTGTTCAGTAATAGTGTCCCGCAGAGCTTACAGTCTATCAGAAACTATGGAGCCATAGATGGGGGGGACGGCAGTGCAGGGTCTATTCTGTGCACCCCTTGTTAAGTAATAGTGTCCCGCAGAGCTTACAGTCTATCAGAACTATGGAGCCATAGATGGAGGCCGGCAGTGCAGGGTCTATTCTGTGCACCCTTGTTAAGTAATAGTGTCCCGCAGAGCTTACTGTCTATCAGAACTATGGAGCCATAGATGGGGCCGGCAGTGCAGGGTCTATTCTGTGCACCCTTGTTAAGTAATAGTGTCCCGCAGAGCTTACAGTCTATCAGAACTATGGAGCCATAGATGGAGGCCGGCAGTGCAGGGTCAATTCTGTGCACCCCTTGTTCAGTAATAGTGTCCCGCAGAGCTTACAGTCTATCAGAACTATGGAGCAATAGATGGGGGCCGGCAGTGCAGGGTCTCTTCTTTGCACCCCTAGTTCAGTAATAGTGTCACGCAGTGCTTAGAGTGGATCAGAACTATGGAGCCATAGTTGGGGGGCCGGCAGTGCAGGGTCTATTCTGTGCACCCCTTGTTCAGTAATAGTGTCCCGCAGAGCTTACACACTCTCAGAACTGTGGGGCAATAGAGAGCGGACGGCAGTGCAGGGTCTATACTGTGCACCCTTGTTCAGTAATAGTGTCCCGCAGAGCTTACAGTCTATCAGAACTATGGAGCCATAGATGGTGGCCGGCAGTGCAGGGTCTATTCTGTGCACCCCTTGTTCAGTAATAGTGTCCCGCAGAGCTTACAGTCTATCAGAACTATGGAGCCATAGAAGGGGGCCGGCAGTGCAGGGTCTATTCTGTGCACCCCTTGTTAAGTAATAGTGTCACTCAGAGCTATCAGTCTATCAGAACTATGGAGCCATAGATGGGGGCCGGCAGTGCAGGGTCTATTCTGTGCACCCCTTGTTCAGTAATAGTGTCCCGCAGAGCTTACAGTCTATCAGAACTATGGAGCCATAGATGGGGGCCGGCAGTGCAGGGTCTATTCTGTGCACCCCTTGTTCAGTAATAGTGTCTCTTTGGCGCAGAGGTTCTGTTCTGAATCTCCGGCACAAAGGGGAAAAGAGACGCATAGGCAGTGTCGGACTGGGGTGCCTAGTGCCCACCAGAGGAGTTGATTTTAGGGGCTCACTTTGCCTCGCTGTCTCCGCCACCTGTACGCTGCACCCGCCCGGTCTCGCTTCAACTTATACAGACCGATGTGATGACATCATCACCCTAATCTGTAATCAACAGGGCGCACTGGGGCTTCTGAGTCTCCCTCACCTAATTACAGCAGGACACCGGTGGTGAACATAGAAGGTCTGAAGATATATGCCAAAATACTGTATAAAACCACTAAATAATGGTCATACAGTTACCAAATAACACCGCTACATAAAACCAGAATCCCAAGGCTAAAATTACTAATAATTCCATTAAGAGCAAATACCGCCCCATCATGACAACATATCACCACCACATAGTGGCTGAATAATACCGCCACTCCATGACTACATATCACCACCACGTAGTGACTGAATAATACCACAACACTATGACAACATATCACCACCACAGTGACTGAATAATACCACCACACCATGACTACATATCACCACCACATAGTGACTGAATAATACCACCACACCATGACTACATATCACCACCACATAGTGACTGAATAATACCACCACACCATGACCACATATCACCAGCACATAGTGACTGAATAATACCGCAACATTATGATCTCATATCACCATCACATAGTGAATGAATAGTACCACCACATCATGACCACATATCAAAACCATATCAAAACCATCTTGACCCAAAGCTCCTTCATGGCAGAACCCATGCTGACCTCTTGGATAGTTACTCCTTGTGCACAGCTCGATACCGTCAGTTATTTCCTATCCTAGTACCTGGATATTATTGAAGCTTCTTAGACTCTTCACCCCTCTAATGTTTATAAAAGACTTCTAAGTCCTTCTTGAGCGTGTCCAATGCATCCACCATCACAACCTCTTGTGGCCGCAAGCTCCATTGTGTCACCGCTGTTATAGTAAGAATCCTGGTCCGTGACGATGTAGGAGATAAGGGTAGTGAGACTCATGGTTGGTTTCCTCCTTGATTGGTGACACTGAGGTATCTGCGTGTTGGATACCATCTTGGGATTGGGGCAACATAAGCACATGAGCCCCATGGTAGACCCATGCTCCCTCTATGGATAGGTCCTTGTGCACAGCTCCAAATGGTCAGATGTTTCCTATCTCAGGACTTAGAATATTATTGAAGCTTCTTAGACTCTTTGCCCCTTTTTAGGACCCATGACCTACAATATTATATTTATAAGAGGTATCTAAGTCCTTCTTGAACTTCTTCAATGACTCCACCATCACAACCTCTTGTGGCCACGAGCTTCACAGTCTCAATACTGTTACTGTAAAAAATCCTGGTCTATGATAATGTAGGAGATGAGGGTGCTGAGACTCTTCTCTGGTTTTCTCCTTGATTGGTGACATTGAGATGTCTGATTGCAGGTTGCCATCTTGGATTTGGGCACCTTAACCCAAAACTCCTGAGTACATGGACCTCATGGTAGACTCCATTCTCCCTCTATGGATAGGTTCTTGTGCACAGCTCCATACGGTCAGATGTTTCCTATCCCAGGACAGGGGTCTTATTGAGGGACTGTTCGCCCCTCTGTTTTTTTTTTCCTAACCATTTTGGAAAGTTTTGAAGATGTCTTAATCAAGCTTCTCAGAGCGCTGCCAAATCCATCTCCGTCACCTGAGACCAAACACATTGATTGGACACGTGGATGAGGGTTCCTGCCAGAGAGATCATCTTCTGACTTCCAGTCCATGGCTCCAAGTGACCACTCCCCGAACTGCTTGCGAATGCGCAGAACTGTGAGAAAGCCAAAAGTGACCTCGGCCTGGGAGCCGCCTCGCCCAGCACTCCTTCAGCTGCGATCAGGCGGGTCCCACTCTGTCATCTATAATGACCTGGCTTAATTGTTATTCTGTTTATGTAGATTTATTTAGGAGAAGGTTTCGTAACATTGGTCATCTGCAGAATGTTATCAGTCCCACTTTCCGGGTAGAATAACGGAGCCATCAAATTCCAGGAAGTCAGAGAAGAAACATAAACCTCATTGTACATCTAATTCAAGAATACTGATTTCTAGGACGCGCCATTTAAATGACGGGACCCAGGAAGGCGGCCCTCAGTGCCCCGAGATGCCAATCAATGGGCCAAACCCATTAACTTTTTCTGTGCAAATTGTGGTACAGCTGAAACCAGCAGTTTCGCTCCCCTCTCTATAAAGCCGCATCTGCAGGTTTCTCCCTTCCCTCTATATAAAGCCCCATCTGCAGGTTTCTCCCTTCCCTCTATATAAAGCCCCATCTGCAGGTTTCTTCCTCCCCTCTATATAAAGCCCTAGCTGCAGGTTTCTCCCCTCTATATAAAGCCCCATCTGCAGGTTTCTCCCTCCCCTCTATATAAAGCCCCATCTGCAGGTTTCTCCCCTCTATATAAAGCCCCATCTGCAGGTTTCTTCCTCCCCTCTATATAAAGCCCCATCTGCAGGTTTCTCCTTCCTCTATATAAAGCCCCATCTGCAGGTTTCTCCCTCTATATAAAGCCCCATCTGCAGGTTTCTCCCTCCCCTCTATATAAAGCCCCATCTGCAGGTTTCCCTCCCCTCTATATAAAGCCCCATCTGCAGGTTTCTCCCTCCCTCTATATAAAGCCCCATCTGCAGGTTTTTCTCTCTGACATGAATCAGAATAAACCTCCACGTTTTAGGTCAATTAGGAACCAAAATTCTTTCTATTCCCCAAATGCAGAATAATGAGAGGGAGAATTTTTATGGTATTTTTATAACTTTCTGTAATGTCGGCAGTTTCCTCCATTTCATTAGTATTTGGGAGCTTTGCCCTGAAAGAAGTGAGGACTTGGGTCAAACGTTCTGGATCCTTCCACAAGCTTCTCACAATAGTTGGTGGGAATTTTGGCCCCTTCCTCCTGACAGAACTGGTGTCACTGAGCCATGTTTGGGGGTCTCTTGCTCGCTCCGGCCTTTTCAGCTTTGCCCATACATTTCCAATAGGATTGAGATCAGGGCTTTGTGACGGCCGCTCCAAAACATTGACTTGGTCCCTTAAGCCACTTTGTAACCAGTTTGGCAGCAGCTTCGGGTCATTGTCCATTTGGGAGACCCATTTCACCCAAGCTGTAACTTCCCGGCTGATGTCTTGAGATGTTGCTTCAGTATAGCCACATAATCTTCTTTCATCATGATGTCATCTATTTTGTGAAGTGCACCAGTCCCTCCTGCAGCAAAACAACCCCACAACATGATGCTGCTGCCCCCGTGTTTCACAGTTGGGATGGTGTTCTTAGGCTTCCAAGCTTCTCCCTTTTTCCTCCAAATGTAACGATGGTCATTATGGCCAAACAGTTAAATTTTAGTTTCGTCAGACCACAGGACGTCTCCAGAAATGTAGGTCTTTGTTCCTGTGCATTTGCAAACATGAATCTGGCTTTTCTCTGTCTCTTTTGGAGTAATGGCTTCTTCCTGGCAGAGCGGCCTTTCAGCCCATGTTGATACAGGACTCGTTTCACTGTGGATAATGACACAATCTTACCAGCTTCCGCCAGCATCTTCACAAGGTCTTTTGCTTTTGTTCTTGGGTTGATATGCACATGTCAGACTAAGCACGTTCATCTCTGAGACACAGAACCCGTCTCCTTCCTGAGCGGGGTGATGGCCGGACATTCCCGTCTTGTTTGTACTTGTGTATAATTGTTTGTACAGATGAACAAGGCTCCTTCAGGTATCTGGAAATTGCACCCAAGGATGATCCAGACTTGTGCAAGCCCACAATTCTCTTCCTGATATCTTAGCCGATTTCTTTAGACTTTCCCATGATGTTACACACAGAAGCAGTGTATTTCTGGTGTGCTATAAAATACATCCACAGATGTGTCTCTAATTAACTCGGATGTTGTCAATAAACCTATCAGAAGCCTCCAAAGATATGACCCCATCATATGGGCGGTCCCACATTGTGTAAAGGCGGAGTCATCCCAGTTTATGGAAACTTCTGACTTTGCAGAAAGTAATAAAAATGGCTTAAAAATTCTCTCTCTCATTATTCTGCATTTGGAAAATAGAAATAATTTTGGTTCCTAATTGTGCTAAAATGGGGAAGGTTTATTCTGATTTCATGTCAGAGAGTGAGAAAAACCTGAAGATGGGGCTTTATATAGAGGGGAGGGAAACTGCTGGGTTCAACTGTAAATCCTCAATTGGCCCCTATTAAAATCAGGGCGGACAGGGGCTGCTTTTTAGGAGAGAAAGAGAAGGAAGAAAGCAGTAGTCAGATGCAGTAGCTGTAGGGTGGGCTCCAAGACTCAGCTCCACTGGTGGCCCCAAGAATCATCTTCACTGATGAACCCCAAGAATCATCTCCACTGCTGGGACCCAAGAAACTTCTCCACTGGTGGCCCTAAGAATCATCCTCACTGGTGAACCCCAAAAATCAGCTTCACTGGTGGACCCCGAGAATCAACTCCACTGGTGGGCCCCAAGAATCAACTTCACTGGTGGCCCCAAGAATCAACTCCACTGGTGGCCCCGAGAATCAACTCCACTGGTGGGCCCCAAGAATCACTCCACTGGTGGGCCCCAAGAATCAACTCCACTGGTGGGCCCCAAGAATCATTTCCACTGGTGGTCCCAAAAATAAGCTCCACTGGCGGGCCACAAGAATCATCTTCACTGGTGGACCCCAAGAATCACCTCCACTGGTGGTCCCCAAGAATCATCTCCACTGCTGGCCCCAAGAATCATCTCAACTGGTGGGCCCCAAGAGTCAACTGCACTGCCCCAAGAATCATCTCCACTGGTGGCCCCAAGAATCAACTCCACTTGTGGGCCCCAAGAATCATCTCCACTGGTGGCCCCAAAAATAAGCTCCACTGGTGGACCCCAATATTTATCATATTGCGGGATAAATATTTAACACTTTTTTTTAACAGTTATTAATGTTTTAGCATATTCATGTATGCTCATACATTACAATCTGTGTCATACTGACACAGACAGCAGTCAGGGCAGGGCACAGTGGGCCCTGACTGCAGGTTCCCTATACAGACAGCTCTGGGGCTACTCTAAGCCCCCAGGGAGGATTGTATAGATGTTCCCTGGGCTCCATTGGGTTAGCGGGAGTCCCGATCACCCAACAGAGCAGGGGAATGCAAATTGATTATCAATCAAAGGGTTAAAGGGGTTTTGCCACAAAGTGAGTTCCTTACCTCTTATCTGCCCAGGAGAAAAGAGAAACAAATCATGAACACAGATGTGGTGAGACGGAGGGGGTGAGAAGAGAGCGAGGAAGAAGGGAGCGTCTGCAATGTTTACTCAAATAATAACATTACAACCAGTGGAGTGCCTATACAGCAGAAAGCTTCATACACTGCACTTTCTCCCCAGCCCCCTGCAAGCTCCTTCATGTTCCCTGTCATCAGATACGAAGTGCAAACACGCAAGCGCGGCCAGATCAGCTCCTGTCAGCTTCTGGTCGTGTCTAATGTAAACTTTCAGGAAACTAAGGGGGGACTGAGCAATGCTGTAGCTCTCACAGGCTTCACTTTTTGTAATCACATATATTTAGAAAAGTGATTAAATACCCATTTTTGAGGATCCCACGTCAACATTACATCGTGGCAAAACCCCTTTAAGCTCCAGGGTTCGGAGGTTTCCTCCGCTTCCCAATGCTTGCAGCGACTGCTCTACGAACAGTGCTGTTAACCACAGCTCTGTTCCTAGCGCAGCTGCTGGGCTGGAAGCTGCGAAACCCCTCTATATGCAGCAATGTCTTTTGGCGTCGCTGTAGAAGAACAACCTAAAGGACGACCAAAAGACATTCGGTGGTTGTTGAGGGGTTGAAATAACTTTGTAGGGTCCCTTATGATACTATTGACTGTGGATGGTGACATGTTTTCAGCATATTGCTGTCAGGGAATAGGAACATTCTTGTTTATATCCAGAGGCTGAACATCTGTTCTTCTTACAAAAAAAAATTGTCACCCGTGAGCAGTGTCAGACTTGGATGCTCGGGGCCCACCAATGGAAATGATTCTTGTTGCCACCAGTGGAGGTGTTTCTTGGGGCCACCAGTGGAGATGATTCCTGGGGTCCAACAGTGGAGTTAATTCTTTGGGCCATCAATCGAGATGATTCTTGGGGCCACCAGTGAAGCTGATTCTTGGGGCCACCAGTAGAATTGATTCCTGGAGTCCACCAGTGAAGGTGATTCTTGTGGCTCACCAGTGGAGCTGATTCTTGTGGCCCACCAGTGGAGATGACTCTTGGGGCCACCCATGAATTGATTCTGGGGCCCCCAATGTTTTGATTTTTGGGGCCCTACCAGTGGTTTAATTTTTGGGGGCCACCATAGAGATGATCTTGGCGCACAATGGATTTCTTTTTGGTTCCCCCCAGTGCAGTCGATTCTTGAGGACACAAGTGGAGATGAGTCTTGGGGCCACCAGTAGAGTTGATTCTATGGGTCCACCAGTAGAATTCTTTCTTGGGGTCCAGCAATGGAGTTGTTTTTGGCCCCCAGTGAGTGATTCTTGGGCCACAAGGGGGAGTGATCTTGGGCCCACCATAAAATTAAAATTCTTGGTCCACCAGTAAAATTTTTTTCTTGGGGCCCAATGGATTAAATTTTGGGGGCCCCACCAAGAATGATTCTTGGGGGCCACCATAAAGGGTGATTCTTGGGGCCCCCCATAAAATTTGATTCTTGGGCCACCATGGAGTGATTCTTGGGCCCCACCAGTAAAGGTATTCTTTGGCCCCACCAGTGGAGTGTTTCTTGGGGCCCCCAGTAAGTGAATTCCTTGGGCCACCAAAAAAGGTTTTCTTGGGCCCCCCAAAGGTGATCTTTGGGCCCACACCATGGAGATGATTCTTGGGCCACCATGAAGTTTTTTGGGGCCCCATAAGGTTGATTCTTTCCCAACGGGATTTAGCCCCCCCCCCCCCATGCCTATGGGGCCCACTGATGGTTTCATCTGTTCCCCTCAGGGCCAGTCTGAGCCTGACTGTGGGTATTTGCCTGGGACAGCTCTTTTGTCTATGCTGATAATTTGTTACAATGTATCAGCCTGTTTACTAAACATTCTATGCAGCAATTGTAACAAACTCTCCGGGGATCACATTGTTCTCCACCAATCAGCATCTCAATGCTCCTTCTCACTCGTGTTTTGGCTGAGATGATATTGGTTGATACTTTACCCTACGTTTCCTATTACAGGACCATGAAAGAGGCACTCAGTGCAGATTAGTTACATAACGCCCTGTTTCTTCATAGCTGCACATTACATTCATGTTTAGATAAGCGCAAAGGGGGACAGGTTTTAGTGAACGGTGCGGCGAGGAATCCATGAATATTGTTCATAAACTTTCCCCCGTTTTATTTCTTTTATTACATTACTAATGCTCCGAACAATGTAACTATTTGATTAGAGAAACTTGGCTGCGAGGACAGTGACCCCAGAGCTGCACCCCAGGGGGTTTACTACAGCGACCCACACAAACAGCCAGCAAAGGGAAAAGGTTTTTGGGTTTAAGGGCCCAACCAAATGCGAAAAAGGTTTAAAGTGAAGTGACTGCTGAAATATACAGGAAACTATTAGAAGCCCAAAGTTTTAAAATGAGAAACAGGTGACAAGGGGCCCGAGGGAGATGGAGGAAAAGGGGCACAAGGGCCAAAATAGAAGATGAGGATTCAGAGTAAAGCAATGGGCTCACCTCTATACAAGAACCAATGGCATCTATTCAAATTAACAGACCCTCCAAAGACCCCCAAAACTCCACCCAAAAAATCACCACCTTACATTTTCAAATTAGAATTAAAAAAAAAAAACAGGTTGGGCACTGTGTACAAACATTACTTACCCCCCGTGCTGAACCTGAGGGTTTCATCCTGTATATACTCCAGAAACTGGGGCTCACTATTTTTGCTGGGGGGCCCAAACACGTGTAAATATATTACTTACCCTTTTTCTATCCTTAGTTTCATCCCCTTTTCATACTCTCAGAGGGTGCGCCCCACAAATTTTGCTGGTGCAGTACTGAAAAACATTACTTATCCTTTCGTCCTGATTACATCCTTTTTTTATCCTCCAGAGCTGCGCTTTTTTTAAAACCCCCCCCCCCCCCAATTTTTTTTTTTGCTGGTGCAAATCCCCTGTGTACAAAATTACTTTTTCCTGTCCTGACCTGAGTTACATCCTGTATTATCCTCCAAGCTGCAAAATCACTATTCTCCTGGGGCAGTAAATATACATACAAATTTCTTTTACTGAAATGATCCAGATAACATCCCCCGAATTAAAAACCTCCAGAGGGCACTCACTATTCTGCGGTGCCCCCACCCGTACATACATTACTTATCCTGTACTGATCCAGAGTTACATTCCCGAAAATTTTCCCCAGAGCGGCAAATCACTATTTTGCTGGTGCAAATCACTGTGTACATACCAAAACTTTCCCCGTACTATCCTTAAATTACATCCTGGTTTTTAAAACCTCCAGAGCTCGCTCACTATTTTGCTGGTTGCAGTAAAATTACATACTTACGTTTTCCTGTACTGATCCTGATTACATCCTTATTTTCCCCAGAGCGGGGCTCACTATTCTGCTGGTGCCCGTCACTGGTAATCCCATTACTTACCCCCTACTTATCCTGAGTTAAAATTTCCCGTTTTTATCCTCCCGAGCTGCACTCCCTATTCTGCGGGGTGCAGTTTTTCTGTACATAAATTTTCTTTTCCTGAAATCATCCTATTTTTCAAACCTTATTAATCCTCCAGAGGGTTTCCCCTCACTAATTTTTCCCGGTTGCAGTCACTTTAAAATACAAATTTCTTAAACCTGTACTTATCCTGAGTTTTCATTTTTATTAAACCTCCAACTGCCCTCACATTCTGCTTTTGGGGCAACATTGGAAAATACATTAAATTATCCCCTTTTTCTGAACCTAGTTAAAATCCTGTATTATCCTCCCCGAGCTGCACTCACTATTTTTTGCTGGTGCAACGTATAAACAAAACATTTATTTTCCCGTACTGAAACCAAAATTAAAATTTCCTGAATTAACCTCCAGAGCGGGAACTCACTATTTTTCTGGTGCAGTAACTGTTAAAATCACAAATTTCTTAACCTGTACCCCAAAACCTTATTTTCATCCTGTAAATTTTCCCCAAGGCCCGCACTCCTAATTTTTGCTTGGGGCAGTCCATGTACAACATTACTTATCCGTAATGATCCGAGTTACATTCCCGTATTTTCCTCCAGACTTGGGACTCACATTTTCTGGTGGGGTCTTGTGTACATACATTACTTTTCCTGTACTGACCTGAAATTTTCATCCTGTATTATCCTCCCGAGCTGCACTCACTAAATTTTGCTGGTGCAGTCATTGGTTTCCCTCTTACTTATCCTTACTGATCCCGATTAAAATCCCCGTATTATCCTCCAGAACTGGGACTCACTAATTTTGCTGGGCAGTCCTATAAACTTATTTAAACCCGTCCGATTCCAGAGTTTTCATCCTTAATTATCCTCCCGGGCGGCACCTTTAAATATTCGCTTGGTGCAGTAACTGTTTCAAACATTACTATCCTGTACTGTTCCTGGGGGTTAAAATCCTGTATTATCCTCCAAGCTGGGGCTCACTATTTTTGCTGGGCAGTCACTGTGAAAATCCATTTCTTAAACCTGTACGAAACCTGAGTTACATCCCGTATTATCCTCCCAAACCCACTCCAAATATTTTCTGGTGCAGTTACTGTGTACTACATTACTTTTCCTGTAAATCATCCCGAGTTTTCAAACCGATAAATTTTCCCCAAGCTGCGCCATAAATTTTGCTGCCCGCAGTCACTTTTGTACATACAATTTCTTTTTCCGTACTGATCCTTAGTTAAAATCCTTTTAAATTTCACTCCAGAGCTGCACTCCCCTATTCTGCTGGTGCAGTTTTACTTTTACATACCCTTTTTTATCCTATACTGAAAACCTGAGTTACAAACCTTTTTATTCTCCAGAGCTGCGGGGTCAAAAATTTTGCTGGTGGGAGGGCACGTACAAAACATTTCTTTTCCTGTACTCCCTCCCCGAGTTACATCCGTATTATCCCCCCAGAGCTCACTCACTATTCTGCTGGGGCAGTCACTTTTAAAATACATTACATTTCTTATCTTTTTATGAAACCCCAAGTTTTAAAAAACCCAAAATCACTCCCCCGTGAGCATAGTTATTTTTAACAGGTGATTCAAAAAACCCGAAGACAGAAACCTTGAAAAAGGCGATGAAGTCAAAAAGTAAAAAAAAAGTGTTACAAAAATTTCCCCAAACTTTTTTTGAAAACTTTTTAAGTCCCTTTTAAATTTCAATCCCTTTTTTTGCTAGATACAGAAGCCGGGCACTTGCAATTAATGGAAGCAGTAAAAGAATTAGCAGTAGAAGGGAAAGACAGCTGCATAATTGAGGTCTTTGGATCCTGCTGCCTCCAATACTGACTGAGCTGATAAAAAAAAGACAGATGGTCTCCTTCCCACCATCATACAGAATGAAGACTCTCAGTGAGTATTAAGACAGAATGTGGGGGAGACACAGGAACCCATTGTTTCCCTGCTTCCCCCTTTCCCCCCCCCAGAACTTTTTCCCTTTAAAAAGGACATTATCTCGCTGATCTATCTATCTATCTCTATCTATCTCATATCTATCTATGAACAAGAATATAACGACTATAACACTGTCCCTATGTACAAGAATATAACTACTATAATACTGCCCCCTATGTACAAGAATATAACCCAAATATAAACCCGCCTCCTATATACAAGAATATAACTA